>JAVTVY010030106.1:0-12922 GCA_036873755.1 Hanleya hanleyi | reverse complement strand
CTTCATGAATGCTTCACATTGATACCTCACTCGACCCCATCGGTCCACTAGGGGCTCCCTAGCTCCAAAAAGGCTATTTTCATACCTTCGGCCACCGCGCATGCGCAGAAGGCCGATATGTCAACCCCACACCCAGCCCATTAGATGCCCCTTCACCTAAGCTTCACTTTGATACCTCACTCGACCCCATTGGTCCATTCGGGGCTCCCCTAGCTCCAACACGTCTATTTCCATACCCTTGGGCCACCGCGCATGCGCAGAATGACCCTAATTCAACCCCCCACCCAGCCCATCAGATGCCCCTTCACGAATGCTTCACATCGATACTCACTCGACCCCTCTATCGGTCCACTAGGGGCTCCCCTAGCTCCAAAAAGGCTATTTTCATACCCTTCGGCCGCCGCGCATGCGCAGAAGGCCGATATGTCAACCCCATACCCAGTCCATTAGATGCCCCTTCATGAATGCTTCACTTTGATACCTCACTCGACCCCATCGGTCCACTAGGGGCTCCTCTAGCTCCAAAAAGGCTATTTTCATACCCTTCGGCCGCCGCGCATGCGCAGAATGACGATATGTCAACCCCACACCCAGCCCATTAGATGCCCCTTCATGAATGCTTCACTTTGATACCTCACTCGACCCCATCGGTCCACTAGGGGCTCCCCTAGCTCCAAAAAGGCTATTTTCATACCCTTCGGCCGCCGCGCATGCGCAGAATGACGATATGTCAACCCCACACCCAGCCCATTAGATGCCCCTTCATGAATGCTTCACTTTGATACCTCACTCGACCCCATCGGTCCACTAGGGGCTCCCCTAGCTCCAAAAGGCTATTTTCATACCCTTCGGCCGCCGCGCATGCGCAGAAGGCCGATATGTCAACCCCACACCCAGCCCATTAGATGCCCCTTCACCTAAGCTTCACATTGATACCTCACTCGACCCCATCGGTCCACTAGCGGTCCCTACAGATTGCCGAACACTTCCACGAAAACCCACGGTTTTGGGACTACTTTCGGTCCGCGGAGGCAGACCGCATCACCACCAGACCGCATCACCGCGAAGAAATACATGTCCCCAAGGTCACGCCACATTCACCCAGACCGGAAGTGACGTCATACCTGCGCCCCATTCACCTGCGCACAACGCCCCAATACCGCCACAAAACCTCCCCATTTTTTTTCTGCGCATGCGCAGTGAGGCGCTGGGACGTCAATTTACCGTTTGTATACTACTGCCCCAGTTAGTCGTCTCTTATGACAAGCTCTCTGAGGAGCGGAGACCTATTCTTACGATGATCTGGAGTGTGGACACACGGACGAACCCCAATACTATATTCCCCCCTTTAGCCCTTCGGGGGACAGTTATAGAGGAAAAACATAATGAATGTATTGCTGCAGTTCAGATTGAGGAAAATTTTGTCATACGATTCGAGCATCGTATGCAATGTAATGGTGACATGGATGATGTGTAATAATATTTTATAAAAACTGAATATTATGAAATGATAAACATGGTACTGAACTCAAATTTTAAAGAAAATGTTGACCTAAAATAGGACCTTTTGTACCATTGACAAAGTTCACAAATGTTTTTAAGCATCTTCCCTATTGAAATATTCACTGGTTTTGCATATTATCAAATAAGTGTGATCTGCAGTTTCAGGTTGCTGTTGTCTGCTATAAAAATGAATAACACATTTTTTTCTCCAAGTTTTTCTGGTTATTTGCAACAACAACAGTTTCACACTGGCAGATATAAAAACGAACCAAACATTTTTCCTTTTCTGGTGAAACTGTTGCATGTGGTATGCAATATATTGATATTTATGTATTACTAAACATAAGCAAACGAATAGCATTGTGGAAACATAGCACCATGTGATTTTGTCTTGCAGCAGCAGTGAAAAATACCCATCGAGTTAAGAGTGGATTAACAGATTTTTTGTAAATCGTCCGGTCAGTCAACGTGTGCACAATCCTTCAAAAGCAGGAAATTAACATGAGGGTGAGACTCGCAAAACCCCTCGGCTTCCCCCGAGCAATTGAGAAATATGCTGAGAAAGTGCAATATATTATGGTTACAGGGCCTGATCTAGACTTTTAGTTTGGGCACCTATACATGGTGCAGAGTGTGATAAGTTATAATGAAATAGGCCATGATGTGGGACTGTCGAAGCCTATGGAAGCTGTGGGAGTACTGAATGGTCTAAATACAGCCGGATATCTAATTCATATTTGGCAAAAGTACTTGCATTAGTATTGGTTTCAGCCTGTTCAGAGAGGGGATTTGTTTTTTGTTTTATTTTTTTTTGGGGGAGGGAGCGCCCAAACTCATCATAATGAGCCCAAAAACAGCCTGGATCAGGCCTGGGCTACATTTACTAATCATTCAGGATTGTACTTTTTACAGCATATCATTATTCTGCAGATTTAACAGCTACGGTAACATTCAAGCAAATATCACAAAAGGGGCATAATTTTTCTGTAGGCTTCTACACGTACGAGGAGATAAATAATTTGGTAGCTGTACCGAACACAGTTCTTCAGATTTAACAGGTTAATACATTCAGGCATATCCAAGAGTATTACACCCGGAAAGGGGCATAACTCCATAAACTAAGAGCCGAGACACTGAATTTTTTGTATGCTTCTAGAATACAGCTAGATAAATAAGTTTCCAAAATTTAGTAGATGTACCGAACACGGGCCTGCAGATATAACTTGTACACTCAACTTAAAAATCAGAAAATCAGAGATAATTGGGCTGAGATGACCAATATTTTATAGGCATTTAGAATACAAATACATGATAAAGTTTCATCATAATTTGCTAAGCTGTACAAACACGGTTAATTATATAGGTATAACTGGTTACATTCAAGTGTGTATCACAAAATCAGATGATAGTGCACATGAATGGGGTGTAACTCTGTAAAATAAGAGCTTAGATGACTAATTTTCTGTTGAATTCTAGAATACAACTATATAAATAAAGTTTCCAAAATGTAATAGCTATATTAAACAGTTCTGCAGATATAGTTGATCAAGCACATATCACAAATAAGAAATTATTAATCTGTAAAGAGGCATAAAATATTGGCCGAGTGCAGCCATTTTCGGTAGGTGTCTGACTGAAACTTAGATAAATAAGTTCCCAAAATTTGGTCACGGTACCATATCTAGAGCGATTTTGCCTATAATTCTGTAACGGACGGACGTACGTTCATGGCGACAATACCCCAGGTCAAAATTGCCGAGGGGTAAAAACACAGGCCCGCAAAACAAGAGTTTTGGGAGGTGTGGGCGGTGGTATTCGGGTGAAATGTCGAAATATAGGGTCTCTATATATAACCCCATGCTTTATATAAATCAACATCAAGGCGTGAAACGGACTTTGGGTGAATCGAGAAATAAACAGTTTATTACCAAACAAAATACATCAGAATATTTTACAAGTATCACTTTATATATTCCCGTCATCAAATTAGTAAATTTGTGCAATTTTTTACCTTTGCCGGGCGATTCAAAATCCAACCTGACTGCCCATCCATCCAGGAACAGTTAGATTATGGCGCGCTTCGTTCTCAATTCTGATTGGTCAGTCTCAACAGCTGATCAGTGCGTGACCTCTCTTGCCGGAGGCGTGTCGAGACTGACCAATCAGAATTGAGAACGAAGCGCGCCATAATCTAACTGTTCCTAGATGGATGGACAGTCAAGTTAGATTTTGAATTGCTTGACAAAGGTAAAAAATTGCACAAATTTACTAAATGGACGACGGGAATATATAAAGTGATACTTGTAGAATATTCTGATGTATTTTGTTTGGTAGTAAACTGTTTATTTCTCGATTCACCCAAAGTCCGTTTCACGCCTTGATGTTGATTTATATAAAGCATGGGGTTATATATAGAGACCCCATATTTCGACATTTCACCCGAATACCACCACCCACACCCCCCCCCCCCAAAACTCTTGTTTTGCGGGCCTGTGGGTAAAAACAATAAAGTCATTGTCCCCTAATTCATAGTTCAATTCAGCGTTTATTAGCTAATTACGACGACTTGACTTTGGTGTGCAGTCAACTGTTAATTTCTATGTATTATTTTCCTGATCATTTTTATATCCTGAAATTCGCTGATATGCTAGTAAATTTTCATTTATGAGACCTCTGAAATATCAGGATATGTATGGGCAGAAATGTCATCTTCCTTCGAGGTACATATACAAGAGCGAACGATGTTTTGACGACTTAAATTACAACTACAACATGAATGAAAACACATCGTGACAGACTCTTCCGTTCAGCAAATAACGATGAAGAGCTACATAGCTCTATTTTTTTTTTTTTTTTTATGTTGATAAAACTACATCAATTTATTTTTCAACTGGCTGGACCTGGATTAGCTCTCGAACCGAAAGTTGCTGTCGCAAAATTTTGGCCGCCCGATCCGGAACAGATTCCTGCATCAAAAGGAATGTGGCATAGCGTTCTGCGCTCGTATGGATTAAATACATATTTGCCAACTTCCCTGGCCTTTTACTTCGTCTGTCTCGCTTATTGTATTCCCTGAACAGCAAAAAAAAACAAAACAATTGTCGAACTGGACCTTTCAAAGACGAAATCCAGCCGCCATTTGTCAGAACCCTTGATTACCGCGCTAAGTATCATGGGAGATTGCGATTTTATCGAAGTACCGCTATATCTCGTTGATCCGAGATTTGGCGGCCATTATCAAAAAAATCGGCGTCAACAGAGTGTATTTCGATAAAGAAAAGCGCATTTTCGCTAGTTCTAATCACCATTAAATTATAACGAATTTCCAGTTGAAAGTCTTCTCCACATTTGGCGCTGTGACCGTAAGCCCCAACTCTGCTTTGTTTTCTCGCAATCTTGCGGACAAAGCGATTTTAGCCTCCATGAGACCAAGCCAATCCAATAAGGCTGCACGCTGACGCGGCAGCCTTAATGACTTCCATCCATGTGGAAATAATATATGGGAAACAATTTTCACCTGTATGTTTCCATCCGTGTGAATATTATTCTTATGGTCATTCGAAGTGTTACAACTAAAGTGAAAACAGCTTCACCATAATATTTCCATTCCATATTATATCCACTGCCATTGTGATATATAGGCCTATATGAAAAGGTAGGAATTAATAAGATTCTCGTAGAAATACTTTTCAGTTTTATTTCCTAACAACGACAGCAACAGCAACAACAACAAAAACCATTCCCAGCCAATTCATCGTAATAATGTCCTAATCTAATTATCTCCTATCAGTTCATTGTAACAGTCTCCTAATCAATTCAGCCTAACAGTATCCTAATCAATTCACTACCCGATGGGACGAATCAATGCCTGAAATGCTAGAAAGTCAAATTTATTCTTTGCTGTTGAAGTAAGTTCTGAGTTCTGCATACCCCAAAGCCAAACTCATTCGGTCAATTCCAGGTTAAGTTGAAATTTGTCCAATGTGTCATACTTCTGAATTTAGCTGTTGTCAGAAGTTAATGGAAACTAGTTTTCATGAACTTCTGCTGTTGTATATCAAGTATAAAGTAAAATTACAACACATATAAGGGAAGTGGGAAGAGGTGCCGACATACTGACAGAGCCACATGACTTCACAGCATAATCTTCCGGTTAACCTATTCCACAGGCCCGCAAAACAAGAGTTTTGGGGGGTGTGGACGGTGGTATTACGGTGACGTGTCGAATTATGGGGTCTCTACATATAACCCCATGCTTCATATAAATCAATGTTGATTTATATGAAGCATGGGGTTATATATATATATAGAGACCCTACATTTCGACACGTCACCGTAATACCACCGTCCACACCCCCCAAAACTCTTGTTTTGCGGGCCTGAGTAGTAGTGTAACGTGATTACAGAGCCCCTTTTGACGAGTGCGCAGGTGTTTCTGCGCAGATTTTCGGCGGAAGTGCGGCGGGTCGGGGATTCCCCAGTGGGGTTTCCCCATGACGATCACGTGATCAAGGCATGTCTAGACTTGTTCTGGGTTGTACAGTTCTGCCATACGGAGGATGGGTACTAATATTTCGCTGACGTCCTAGTAATAAACATAATCTATAGGTGTTGTGGCGGCGGGATGGTGGATGGTGGGTTTAAGATGGCGGCTGTGGTTGGTGGTGGTGGGATGGAGGTGGTGGGTTTAAGATGGCGGCTGTGGGATGGGTGGTGGGATGGGTGGTGGGTTTAAGATGGCGGCTGTGGGATGGGTAGTGGGATGGGTGGTGGGTTTAAGATGGCGGCTGTGGTTGGTGGTGGGATGGAGGTGGTGGGTTTAAGATGGCGGTTAGGGATGGGTGGTGGGCTTGAGCTGGCGGCTGGGATGGGTGGTGGATGGGTGGTGGGTTTAAGATGGCGGCTGTGGGATGGGTGGTGGGATGGGTGGTGGGTTTAAGATGGCGGCTGTGGTTGGTGGTGGTGGTGGGATGGAGGTGGTGGTGGGTTTAAGATGGCGGCTGTGGTTGGTGGTGGTGGGTTTAAGATGGCGGATTGTAGAAAAACGTATAAAAGCAGGCGATTTTTAGGGGTGTATTCATTGCACTACCTGCCTGATTGACCTCACCAGCCTACCTGCCTGATTGACCTGACCAGCCTACCTGCCTGATTGACCTGACCTGGCCAGCCTGCCTGCCTGCCTCTAGCCTGCCTGCCTGCCTCACCTCTAGCCACCCTCACCTGCCTGCTTGTATGAGGTGTGGAGAACCTTTTACTTTTTTTCATTTTACCAGTGCAAATTCACCAGCCTATTACACCGTAGCAGTTACTCACCAGCCTGAGCCCACAGTCATCCCAGCAAGTGAAGCTTCAAAAGTACCGTGTTCGCCTCATTGATGACATGCAGCTGACCAGTATCACTCAGTAACACCAATCAACACCGTACACGTATGTAATATAAATTATTTTTTAATAATATCTATGCTAGTATCCACCCCCCTCCCCCCCTTCTTCGTTTTGCTATGTCACAAAAAGTGCTCGAATTACTTATTTCTAAATTATTTCATCACGAACCCAACTAAGGTTAGCAAGTATACATATTTTACGATATAGTCAATAACTGTGAGCACATAAGACGTTCTGGCTGATGAGATCTGAATTTTTGAAGTTTGGCAATTTTCTGACTTCGAGCTTCGAATACCCGCCGCCATATTTGTTGGAAGCCGGTCGGGTGTTCGTTTGTCATGATGGAAAATCATTAATTAATCATATTTTGAGATATATTTCTCAACACAACCTTGTATTCATTGAAAATATAATTGTTCAGGCTTACATTGCTAACTGGTTTGCTGCCTTTGAGGTAATATTTGTTTCGGCAGTTGTTTCCGCCCATGCGATGAGAAAATATGCCTGAAAAAAATGTCTAGTTTTGTGTCCGCTCCACAGACATTTTACACCAAATAGTTCAACCCATGGACACCAATATACATATATTGCGACCAGTCTATGATACAGTGCCACCCCAGTGTCGAGCATTTATTGTCCAGTTTGCACCAGCAAAGAAAAATCACGAACGTTCATCGAACGTCATCGGTGGGGACCTTCATGTGGTCTTCCGCGGTATATGAATCACTTACATTTGAATGC
The DNA here is from genome assembly GCA_036873755.1 of Hanleya hanleyi. Taxonomy (NCBI): domain Eukaryota; kingdom Metazoa; phylum Mollusca; class Polyplacophora; order Lepidopleurida; family Hanleyidae; genus Hanleya; species Hanleya hanleyi. The sequence continues at coordinate 5,293 of JAVTVY010030106.1, read as the reverse complement.
ATGAATTAGTTTGATATAATTTTGTTGGGTGTGGATGACTTAAAAGAGTGGAAATATTCCGTGCAGGTCTGTTTTATGTAACAAACGCTAAGAAAAATGGCTGCCCAAGGTCAATTTCCCCGGCTTCCCCGGATAATAGCGCCATTCAAACGGCAGCCCCATCTATACGCTTTGATGCAAGGGAGACAACTCGGTCTATCCCAACTCCTCTCATTCGCACATTTCTATCTTTTTTGCGTGTATAGGGTGGTAGTCATTTGTTTATGGATTTTACTCTGGGCTGTGAGATTGTAGAATACGATGGGAAAAGCTATGAAATGTTTTTTTAAGTACCGGGTAGGCTTGTATATAGATGCATATAGACCAATAGACACTCATATACTGGGATATTAGCCCAATGTATGTATAAATCCATACGGGGTGGACATGTTGGAGTCTAGGTGGAGCACTAGTGGCCCGATTGGGTAGAGTGAGGTGTCATGTTGTAGCTCTCGGGGAAAATAAATAAATAAATAAATAAATAATAAAAAAAATTAAAAAATCGGCGAGTAGTAGACAAAGGGGAAATTGGGAAGTACTGACCATGCCCCAGAATACTTCATATGCATATCACGGCCTTAAAGCTAGATGTAAGATGTAATCTACTTCACATTTTAGTAGTATAAAAAGCGCAAGTCCTATTGACCTTGCCCCTCCAAAGAAAATCGTGACCGCTTCATTGTCAAAATCGGCTCTATTTTACAGGAGTATATACGATCAGGATGAGGCGACGTGACCGATCGAGATCTCCCTTGGCGCGTGAGAATGTGAGAGGCGAACACGACTTTCCTGAGGATCCAGCTGTGCCTCCCGCTGACGCCTTGCCCGAAGACCACCCTGTGAGTGACATCTATCGGCGCCATTGGAGCACCATCCGACGATGTTTCCACCGTCATCGCCCTATTCAAGATTTGTATAATTTCCGGCTACAGGACCTCACGTATCTTCCTAACTATGCCGAGAACATTTTCAGAGACCAAGTGACAGCATTCAAAGTGAATATGACATTCGGCTATATTCTACGGCACAAAGAGACGGATCAGGTACAGTATTTTTATCCGAGCAATAATACCTATGTGTTTGACAAACCATTCACCATCATCAATCATGCGTCACTGGAGCCCCTCATCGACCAACTGACTACGTTGGACCCATTGGAATGGGCCCGGTTGCAACGCCCCAATACCAAGTGGACTGTGGAAATGGTCACCAACGTGACATTTTTCGTGACCAAAATGAGAGATCATCCGATCGGTGCCCCTGTACTACTACCCGCTTGGCTACTCAATCGAAAAGGACTGTATGCATTAACCGGAGGAAAACATGGACCCTACAAAGACCAGAAATGTCTGTTCCGGTGTTTGGCCGTGCATGTGGACGAATGTCATCCCCGGAATTGTGATAGTAGGGCCAATATCTATTGGAGACATTATTTAGAGGAACAAGGCCTAGATCCGCGGCAGTTCCGGGGAGTCCCATTCAAGAATTTGGATGTCGTGGAGTCCCTGTTCAACGTCAATATATTTGTGTACCGTTTACTACGGGAAGAGAAGGAGGATGAAGAGGAGGGTCATGACACATTTGTGGCTGAATTGGTGCATCGGTCTTCAGAACGGTATGCTTCCACCATGAAAGTCAACATCTTCGACGACGGCGGGGTGAATCATTTTTCCCTGATCTATGATATGAGTCTGTACGCGCAATCCTACAGTTGTGCCCAATGCCATCGGGTGTTTAAACAGTCCAGCCATCTTCACTCCCACGAGAAGATTTGTGACCACACTGTCAAACGGAAATTTCCTGGCGGTGTGTACCATAACACGCCCACCATCTTCGAGGAACTGGCGGATGAAGGTCTCATCATACCAGAAGAGCATCGTTATATTCCTTACCGGGCATGTTACGATTTCGAGGCGATGTTGGAACCGATGGATGCGGCCTCGGCGAAAACACAGTGGACACAGCGCCATATTCCCCTGAGTGTGAGTATTTCCAGCAACGTACCTGGCTATGACGCTGCACCCGTCTGTTTCGTGTCCACCGGCGACGCCCATGACTTGATTACCCGGATGATGGAGTACTTAGAGGAAGTGAGTGCGGCCAGTACAGAACTATTGGTGTCCAAGTTCCAGGACGTACTGGACCAACTCGACGACCGGATTCCTACACTATCCTGAGGATCCAGCTGTGCCTCCCGCTGACGCCTTGCCCGAAGACCACCCTGTGAGTGACATCTATCGGCGCCATTGGAGCACTATCCGACGATGTTTCCACCGTCATCGCCCTATTCAAGATTTGTATAATTTCCGGCTACAGGACCTCACGTATCTTCCTAACTATGCCGAGAACATTTTCAGAGACCAAGTGACAGCATTCAAAGTGAATATGACATTCGGCTATATTCTACGGCACAAAGAGACGGATCAGGTACGGTATTTTTACCCGAGCAATAATACCTATGTGTTTGACAAACCATTCACCATCATCAATCATGCGTCACTGGAGCCCCTCATCGACCAACTGACTACGTTGGACCCATTGGAATGGGCCCGGTTGCAACGCCCCAATACCAAGTGGACTGTGGAAATGGTCACCAACGTGACATTTTTCGTGACCAAAATGAGAGATCATCCGATCGGTGCCCCTGTACTACTACCCGCTTGGCTACTCAATCGAAAAGGACTGTATGCATTAACCGGAGGAAAACATGGACCCTACAAAGACCAAAAATGTCTGTTCCGGTGTTTGGCCGTGCATGTGGACGAATGTCATCCCCGGAATTGTGATAGTAGGGCCAATATCTATTGGAGACATTATTTAGAGGAACAAGGCCTAGATCCGCAGCAGTTCCGGGGAGTCCCATTCAAGAATTTGGATGTCGTGGAGTCCCTGTTCAACGTCAATATCTTTGTGTACCGTTTACTACGGGAAGAGAAGGAGGATGAAGAGGAGGGTCATGACACATTTGTGGCTGAATTGGTGCATCGGTCTTCAGAACGGTATGCTTCCACCATGAAAGTCAATATCTTTGATGACGGCGGGGTGAATCATTTTTCCCTGATCTATGATATGAGTCTGTACGCGCAATCCTACAGTTGTGCCCAATGCCATCGGGTGTTTAAACAGTCCAGCCATCTTCACTCCCACGAGAAGATTTGTGACCACACTGTCAAACGGAAATTTCCTGGCGGTGTGTACCATAATACGCCCACCATCTTCGAGGAACTGGCCGATGAAGGTCTCATCATACCAGAAGAGCATCGTTATTTTCCTTACCGGGCATGTTACGATTTCGAGGCGATGTTGGAACCGATGGATGCGGCCTCGGCGAAAACACAGTGGACACAGCGCCATATTCCCCTGAGTGTGAGTATTTCCAGCAACGTACCTGGCTATGACGCTGCACCCGTCTGTTTCGTGTCCACCGGCGACGCCCATGACTTGATTACCCGGATGATGGAGTACTTAGAAGAAGTGAGTGCGGCTAGTACAGAACTATTGGTGTCCAAGTTCCAGGACGTACTGGACCAACTCGACGACCGGATTCCTACACTGGGTGTATCGTTCAGTGACGATGAAGAGTCCGAGATGGAGCATAGTGGGCAAATATTTGACAGAGAAGAAATGGAGCATAGTGGGCAAATATTTGACAGAGAGGAAATGGAGCACAGTGGGAAAATATTTGACAGACAGGAAATGGAACACAGTGGGCTGCAACTGCAGGATGTGCCTTTACCTAAACCGTATGCGGAGAAATTGAAAATCCGCTTCCTGCAATACTTAGGCCAGTTACCGGTGCTCGGATTCAACTCGGGGCGATACGATCTGAACATGGTGAAGGAATTTCTCTACCCTTACTTGGCCCAGTCCGATACCATCAAGTCCGTCATCAAAAAGATCAACAACCACATGGCCCTCACCACCACATCACTCCATTTCATGGATGTACGGAACTACTTAGCTCCCAATTACAGCTACGATCAGTGGGTGAAGGCCTATGACTGTGCACAAACCAAAGGGAAGTTCCCTTACACCTACATATCGACGCTCGACCGCTTGGAGGAAACACAGTTGCCACCCCGGGACGCGTTCTATGACGATCTCAAGCAAGTGGAATGTCCGGAAGACACGTACCGGGAACTACAGCAGGTATGGAATGACCAACACATGCAGACCTTGCGAGATTTCCTGGTGTGGTATAACAACTTAGATGTGGTCCCTTTCCTCGAAGCGGCCGAGAAAATGGTCCAACTCTTTCGTCGCGAGATGCACGTCGACATCTTCAAGGAGTGTTTGAGTTTACCGGGTCTCGCGCTTCACCATCTCTTCCAAGAGTGTCCTACCTACTTCTCACTGATACAACAAAAAGATGAGGACATGTATGATTGTTTAAAACAGAACATCGTCGGCGGACCTAGCCTTATTTTTCACCGCTACCATGAGAAGGATGTCACGACTCTTCCCGGTGGGAAACCCTGTGCCAAAATCATTGGATTCGACGCCAATGCCCTGTACCTGTGGTCGCTCGCTCAACCCATGCCCAGCGGGCATTATACGCGCTGGTGGGCAGACGGTCAACATTTCACACCTCAACGTACGCCGTACAAACATCTCGCCGACCAGTGGTTGGATTGGGAAGCCGATCGACGGGGATTTTATATACGCCATCAGACCAACGCCACAGAGAAGCGGATAGGAGATCGTCGACTCCCCGTCGATGGGTTTGCCCTTGTTCAAGGAACACCGACCGTATTTCAATTTTATGGGTGTTACTGGCACGGCCACCAATGTCCTTTCAGCGCTGGACGCTTCAACGAACGACGTGGGAAATCAGCAGAAGAATTACGAGCAGAAGTGGTGGAGAATGGAGATTACGTCAAAGAGCTGGGGTACGATCTGATCGAACTGTGGGAGTGTGAATTTCACACCATGTGCCAGACCCTCCCACACTTACGCGACTTCCTTAAAGCGCGCGAGTACCCGTTGAGTCGCCGACCACTCTTGACCCTGCCACAGCTTTTCGACGCCGTTCGTTCCGGGACCCTGTATGGATTTGTGGAATGCGACCTGCATGTTCCCGACCATCTCAAGCTCCTCTTCGCCCAGTGCCCGCCTATCTTCAAGAACACGCTGGTGGGTCGGGCTGACATTGGAGAGACCATGGGCGCCTATGCTGAGGAACATGACGTATTGAAACAACCTCGTCGAATGTTGATTGGGAGTATGTGGGCAGGGAAAATCTTGCTGGGTACCC
>JAVTVY010030105.1:0-13234 GCA_036873755.1 Hanleya hanleyi | reverse complement strand
TCCGTAACATTTCGTTTCCGGAGCATAACCTGACAACCGCTACTTGGATTCCTTTCAAATTTGGTATGCAGCTGCCATACCATGAGACCTCGCTTGGGATTGCGTTTGGCGCATGTGCGTCTACAGGTGGCGCCACCTAGGGTCAAAAGTTTCTCAAGTCAGTTCGTAACATTTCGTTTCCGGAGCATAACTTGACAACCGCTACTTGGATTCCTCTCAAATTTGGTATGTAGCTACCTTTACCATGAGACCTCGCTTGGGATTGCGTTTGGCGCATGTGCATCTACAGGTGGCGCCACCTAGGGTCAAAACTTTTTCTTGTCGGTCCGTAACATTTCGTTTCCGGAGCATAACTTGACAACAGCTAATTGGATTCCTCTCAGATTTGGTATGTAGCTACCTTACCATGAGACCTTGCTTGGGATTGCGTTTGGCGCATGTGTGTCTACAGGTGGCGCCACCTATGGGCAGAATTTTCTCAGTTGGTCCGTAACATTCCATTTCTGGAGCATAACTTGACAACGGCTGATTAGATTCTTCTCAAATTTTGTATGTAGCTGCCATACCATGAGACCTAGCTCAGGATGTTGCATATGCGTCTACAGGTAAGTTTAATATTTCACTTCCCATTTACTTCCTTTTCCTCTTCAATATGGTTATCCAGATGACAGTAATTCGCCTATCTGTTGCAACAGCCCATTTCAAGTCTACACGGTTCTAGTGGTAACAACAGTTAGGTAAAACACAATATGCCTGCATAACCCCATTCTCAACAATCATTATTAACATCAATTTTCTGAACAATCCATTAAACTCATCTGAGTATCGTCACGACACATGCATAGACAATCCGTTAACCGCACTCCAACCGAGCGAGGTCTCATTGTCAACTAGTTACATACTGTGCCGCCACTCATAACATGTATACTTATATTCCTCTACAAATACTCGTCAATTCCTATCAAATGTGCATCCGGGGGGTATCTTGTAAGCATGCTTACTGATGATTTCCACTGCCACAATCCCATTCAGCTTACTCGTGAAACGTTAACCACCCCCATGTATCTATGCCCTTACGGGGGGTATCTTGTAAGCAGCCTTACTGATCATTTTGATCAAATGTGTGCATCCCTCAGACTATGCTCTAGTTTACCTTGTACTGCGTCCGGATTTTCATCCACCGATTTCAAGTTAGTAAAGGTTGAGGAGAGAGGGGTTTCACTGAAACCCAGCGAGAAGCCAAAACGGAAACCCTTCAGCAAATAATCGCGATGGGAGTGGCCATGTCCAATAAGCCATCCCGCCAGTCTAGATATTACGATTGGAGTTGGAAGACTGGTGGTTATTCCTGTTTGACTGAAGGAATGGTCGGGTGGTTTGGGTGGGTGCACTACTTCGAGGAAGTTGGGCTGTGATTCCTCTTTGAGATTGTTGCAAGTGGCCTTCCGGGCCTCTCGTGCGAAAGGGCTGAGACCCGGTTCCTTGTGGATGTCCCTGATTACCTTTGGCACGATAACATTTTAAGGCTGAATGGGGGTGGCCACAGTGGAAGCAAGCGTGTGAAAATTTACACCCACTACAGAAACAGCCCTTGTGGAATTTGAAACAGTAACCGACTGGGACTGATTGAGACTGGTTTGATTGTGTCGTGCTTGTTAATGGACGTTTGAACGCGGGACCACTAAAGTGATTCCGCTAAGCGGTCCAATCTACTCTCTAAATAAACTTCCCCCTGGAGTGAATCCCAAGAACAGTTTTGCGTCGACTTCAGTTGTCGAAAACGACGGTCGTATGTGAACCAGTCCCCCCTTTTCTGGTGGATATGGCGGACCGTTTCAATATATTTCATCATGTGGGGTGCTTGGTCAGGTTTGTGGGAGGTGTAAATTGCCGTGAAGATAGAAAATAAATGTGCCCATTTTTCGAAAGTAAGTTTTTGTTTTCGGTCTGCTGGAGCCCAAGCCAATGCAGGGGAAGCTGCACTGGTATCTGAGGCACTATTGGGTTCACTAAGGGTTAATGTGTATGCAGCTTGATTCTTCCAATCGGGGTCGAGAGTATGGAGCTCTATAAATTCATCTGCCCTGATTTTTGCCTGAATCTTACCTGAGACATGTGCCGCAAGTGGGACCTGTTGAATATTGGCGGCCACCTGGGGTTGTACAATATGTGGAGAATCACCTGTCATCGTGATGACGGACCGTTCTACTAAATCATTCACCTCGTCAGTTGGATGGCTGACTGTTGCGAGTGCTGTTGGCTGGTGTATAGCATCGGATCGAGACTGAAAGGCTGCTTGAACGGCTTGTGTGGCAGCTTGTGTGGCAGCAGCGACGGCTGCCGCTGTGGATAATTGAATTATCTCCTCCCTCATTTCTGCCGAGATGTTAGGCGCTACAAGAGAAGGAGCTCAAAGGGAAGATGGTCTGCCCCGTTTACTGCGTTTGCCAGTAACTGCCGCTACGACATCCTGCACGCGGGCGGAAGCACGTCTCTTGGGTGGCATACCTGTAAAATACTTAAGGCCATAAAAAAAATTAAGCCGTTTTTATCGCACAGAGCGAGATTGAATGTAAATTGGAGGGAATAAATCAGCGACTGGCGATTTCCGCACTGCGCATATACAAAAACAAGCGACTGGCGATTTCCGCACTGCGCATATACAAAAACAAGCGACTGGCGATTTCCGCACTGCGCATATACAAAAACAAGCGACTGGCGATTTCCGCACTGCGCATATACACAAACAAGCGACTGGCGATTTCCGCACTGCGCATATAACAATTCAATTCTTTATTTCTATACATGAATACATACAGAAAATGTTAAAACTAAGATAAAATATTACATTTACATATTAAAGGTTATATTGTGACAGGACATAATCACCCCAGTCAAGAAAGCCAATTCATTCCAATTTATAAATTAGGTATATAAAACAGCACGGGCGATTACCACACAGGCTGAGATTAACTGACTATGGTGGTGGATAACCAAGCGACTGGCGATTTCCGCACTGCGCATATACCACAAACAGATTAGTTGTAAATGAGGGAAAATAATTTTTTTTTTTAATTTTTTTTTTGTGTGGGGCTGGGGGGGGGTTCCTCTCAAAGTTAAAAGGTGTATGGTAGACTGGAATAGATAGGGGTTAACCCGGAGCTGAAGTGTGTCCTAACGGCAACAAAATAAAGAAATAAACTAAATAAATGACTAAAATTCTAACATCCCGAAATTTATGCAAGCTATGATAACCGGTCATATTACTGTTAATAATAATAATAATAATAATACTTTATTTAACGAGGTGAAATCATTTGGTACAAGTACCAATCTCCCTTGAAACCCTCGACGAAGTCCACACTCACACACAACATGCACACAGACTTACAATATAAAAAAAATAATAAGATCGAACAGTTCTGTCATGTGAACAACTATTAGAGACACACTCTATGAGCAATGCCGGAATCATACATTGGAAAAAATCCAAGTTTCCATTCGTCTCTTGAAAATATTTAAATTATTACTGTTTGTTTACATCGGCCATTTTGGCGACCTTCATGACCTCGCGGACTGGACGCGATCATCGCGTGACACGTGGCAAAGTCAAACACGTGTGCTGGAAAATCTGGGTTAGCGTGTTACGTAACTTTGCCCCATTTATGGCCCATGTCGCCGCCTAGCTGATATGGCCCGAGTTGAGTGCAGAAATAAAGGGCGAACAAAGAAATCTGCCACGTGTTAGCGTGTCAACCGTCTAGTAGGGGGATAATTGAATGTTGGCACTTTGGATAAAGAGTTTTGTTAATCGACGGTGATGGAAAGAAAATTAACTGAATCATAAAGGCCTAGTACTAAATTTTTGTTCAAATCGTTGCGTACTAGAACTAGTGTAAAACAATCTTAATAAATCAAAATCCTATATGCTTCTCTATTGTATGGTCGCTGGTTATTAAGATTGAGCGTAAAACTACTGTAGGCGTCTGAGGGCCTTTAAAACTGAGCCCCGAATGGATTTATATAAATAATAATTACCCCTGTCGTTTAAATGGACCCCGTCCCTGGAGAAATATTTAGCTGGCATGTTAGGTGCAAAATGAGGCGACCAACAAAAGAAAGCGAATGGGTGTTCTTTTAACCGATTGAATAGACTGGTGTTCACTAGCTCTGTTCTGCGGTTGAAATCGGACGTTTTTGGCCGTAATCTAGGTAAAATCATACTTACAACAATGAGTCTTACCCGTAGGCGATTATGGAGAAGGTCGGTTAAATACTTGACAATCTTCTTGTGTTTTGTGAAAGAACTCACGCAATAGGAGTTACCGGCGTAAAGAATAAAATTCAATAGACTTTTCAAGCAGAACAAACTCGAAGCTGTGACAAATTCTAAAGACGCTGTTGTATCACCAAAGACCGGCTAAAGAGTGAATAGAAGTATAGATTATCTTTGTGTGGTCCCGGGTCACGTGGGTTTCCTGTGCACCCGTGATTGGCTCTTTCTCGCTCTTATGAATAAACAGTAGGTCTTCGCGGGAAAGCTATAGACAAAGGCAGTTAGCGGACTGCCTGGGCAAACTAACATTCCCGAATGCCTGAACAAACTCAGTTACGGGTCGTAACTTTTTATATATGGAAACTGCATTAAGAAGAGCGTCAACCCAGGTTGAACCAATTGGACAGAAAATTGTGTTTCAAAGATTATCAACAGATGGTTATCAATGATACCATCATATCTTGTTCCTTGCATGGATTGGTCATTAATTTGGGATGTGAAAACTAGAGAACGAGATTTGGGCAAAGGTATCGACATTTTGGTGCTTATGTTCCTCCTCGATGAATAAACTTTAACATTGTTCATTATTATGAAACTTGAATGCTAACTGAAGTTTATGAATGAAGATAAAAGCACACTGGTCTAAATGCAGTACCGTACTAGAGGATCAAACATTTTCATCTCTGGCTGACATTCTTACTCTATCAATACCTCTCTGTATTGACTAAACTAATCTACCTATGTAGCCTATAAAAGTTCCAATTTCTTTTGTACTGCACTATACCCCAAAACATACATATTGTTTTGGGCAAAATTCAATCAGTTGTTCTAATGAATAAATAATGGATTTATATCTGCAAGATTTTGGACCATTTTGTCAACTTTCTGTACTATTAGGCCATTGTCACTTGATTGGTTGTTTAGCATGACCTTGATTTTTCAAATACACATGCTGGATGCTATAATTAATTATTATTAATTATTAAATTGCAAACAGTTATGAAGAATAGTAAGTTTTACTCATGAAAATGTAAATCCCTCATCTATTTTAATTATTAGTCCTCACAATATAGATGAAGGCTGGTCATGCTAAACAACCAATCAAGTGACAATGGCCTTATGAAATTTCATCCCCCTCTTATGTTATGATGGGCAATTTCACTTCATGTGATTGAATTAATACAGGATTTACTACAATGATGAATCAATCTAGCCTGGGTTATTAATGAGGCTCATGTCGCTCAATTCACTTCATAGTTATTGATGAATAGTCACCAGTCTGGTCACTGTAATTAATCTAATTGTTTTCCTCATAAATATTTGCTTGCAATTTCTTATCTCTCCTACGTGTATTATACTTGCTTGGAAAAGAAAAACTGACTATGTCACCGACACATTGAGTAATATTATACATTATGGAGCACAATACGATCAGAGGTAGACTTTTTCATCAAAATTTTGAAAAATAAAAAGTTGTCAGTTCTGTCTGAAATGCCAAGAAACTGCAATCTTCCTGGTAGGGGGTGGGAAATTTCAGACTTTTTGAAGTAGTTTCAGACTTTCTCAGTGACAGTGGTAACAATTCTCATGCCTGATCACTGATAATAGCCCCTAATATGTTAATCACTTTAACTTCATTACATGTACTTGATTTCTCTAGTTTTTAGTAAAACAGCTTATTTCTGGAAAACTATACATCATTGGGGTTCAAAATTTGGCACTGTTATTCTGAACTAGGTGAAAGAAAAATGGTGTCTCAGTTTTGTAAATGTTCTACATGTTGCTGAGATATAAATGCTCAAAGTGTGACCATCACATTTAATCCAATTTTGTTCAATTGAAAAAAAAACTCACAAAATTTCACAGAAAATGATTTGGGCCCAATATTTATTTGAAGGTTTGTTCTACCCGGCAAAGTTACTAATTGAATGGAAAAAATTATAACCTCTCGAAAAATATACATCTGAAAATGGAGGCTGATTTTATGAAAAGGCACGCATTTAAATTTGGTATAATTATCGATCGATCGCAACCAATGTATTTAATATTTTTTGTAATCCCAGATAACTGCATGTAAGCTTTCCAGTACCTGTATATTGATCATGTTAACAATAACATGACAAATGTTAGAAGGTATGTGAAAGTCTGCTCAGGTGGGATACAAGCCCTTAATAGCTATAAGCATATGGATTATTGTCCAGGTGTCATTGGATACATTTCTTAAATCATCAGCATGAAGAGGATAGATCAAGGACAGGTTCTCCCAGTGTCAGGATAACATGACTGAAAAATTGTTGATATTGACATTAAAATCCTATTCACTCCATTTGATTGGCAAATTGTTGAGTTTGTAAATCATGCACTCCAGTTTTATTTCCATGCAGGATCCTTGGACATTTTAAATTCTCCAGCCAATTTATTACTCTTGTTCTTCTCCATATTATTCTAGTGTTGTTGTTGGAAAAATGAAATTAACAGTACCGCACTCTGAGAGTATTTCAAACTCTGTATACCAGTCTCAACCATTCCTGGCCAGCCCGTGTCATTTTTTGTCATTCAGTCATGAATTATGATACAACTGCATATTTTTTTCTCTCGAGTTGGGAGATGTTCCATAGATCAGTCTATTACCGCACCATCTATCCCCTCTTTATGTCTGAGCCCTATTGCTGTAATATGCTGTAGAATTATTCTCCTTGATCTAGCTTCTCTGTCAAAGTTCCTTTAATGACTGCTCCGACATGTACATGTACATGTAGCTGCTATTCAAGGAGTATAATTATTCCAATCAGAAGTCTCATATTCCAGCTATATGTACATGATCCTGTGGACAATGCCTTACAGGGATGTTTCCATGACAAGCCGTCTGACGTCTTGTGATGTAGCTGTTAAAATATTGGTGCAGAAACCTGTCCATCAGGGCATACATCATTACATAGATATAGAAGACTGATCACCACAAAGAGATATATCAATGTAATATACAGTGATGCTCTGAAGCCTGACTGCATCATCTGGCTACATATATCTTAGAGTCGGAAACTTAAAAACAACATGACAGTCCTGAGATGGAACTCCCCAACTCTAAAAGGCACGAAACGACGTCATTGCCATTGTAACTTCATGCCGAGAGTAGGCAACAAACTCATTTTTACCCCTCGGCCAACTTTGGCCTAGGGGTATTGTTGTCATCATGTACGGCTGTCCGTACGTACGTCCGTACGTCCGTCCGTACGTCCGTCTGTCCGTTACCGCGATATCTACAGAACCGTTTCATGCATGGCAACCAAACTTGTTACATCTATTTATCTTCACGTAAATCAGAAGCCTATCGAAAATGAGTCATCTCGGACAATATTTTGCAGAGTTATGCCCCTTTTTACAAATAAAAATCCATTTATGATTTGTTATTGTGATAATTTCAGAACTGTTCCATATACAACATCCTAACGTGATACAGTTGTTTCTCTTGACCTAAACTAGATGCCTATCGAAAATGAGTCGTGTCAGAAAGTATTTTGCAGAGTTATGCCCCTTGTCTAATAAAATCCGTTACCGCGATATCTACAGAACCGTTTCATGCATGGCAACCAAACTTGTTACATCTATTTATCTTCACGTAAATCAGAAGCCTATCGAAAATGAGTCATCTCGGATAATATTTTGCAGAGTTATGCCCTTTTTTACAAATAAAAATCCATTTATGATTTATTGTGATAATTTCAGAACCGTTCCATATACAACATCCTAACGTGATACAGTTGTTTCTCTTGACCTGAACCAGATGCCTATCGAAAATGAGTCGTGTCAGAAAGTATTTTGCAGAGTTATGCCCCTTGTCTAATAAAATCCACTAATTCCTATGTTAAGTTTGCATATAATTTCTATATCATGTTTGTATACTATCACATTTATTTATTGATTGGATGACTGATTTATTGATTTATTCTCTTACACAATGTGAAGAATGCCTGCAAATCTGTTTTGAAAATGACACTAGATGCCTATCAAAAATGAATCGTGTCAGAAAGTATGCCCCTTGTCTAACAAAATCCACTAATAATTCCTATGTTAAGTTTGCATATTATTTCTATATCATGTTAGTATACTATCACATTTATTTATTGATTGGATGACTGATTTATTGATTTATTTTCTTAGACAATGCAAAGAATGCTTGCAAATCTGTTTTGAAAATGACATACATGTGCCATTTAGTATACATGTACTGTATTTATCTAGCCATGTGTACTGTTGTTTTGGTGAGACATCGATACAGCTCTTTCAATTTATTCCAGAAACAAATTAATTTAATGGGAGGAAAACCTTTCTTTTTTTTCAAAGAAAGTACACTTACAATACCAGGGGTAAATATTTCTTCCCACAAGCCAATCAATTGGTAGAGACACCCTTACATTATAATAGCTGGGGTTCAGAGCCGAGGGGTTTCGATAGCGCAGCTTCATGTTTAATGTTGGAAATGCTGTATTATTTTATTCACAGATTTTTACAGGCGATGACTTCTGTTTGCAAATGCCTATTTAACTCCGAAACAATAACATATTTAAAGTTGTTTGGATTTTCAGTATCTTGAAAGCCACACTGATACTTATTTTCTCATTTTGCTGCATAGCCAACGTTGAAGCATTACCTTGGCCTGACGTCACGTGAGCAATTCACTACTGCACAACTGGCCATTAACATACCATTAACAAACCATTAACCTCAACCATTAAAACACCATTAAAGAACCATTAACTTTGGCCATTAAATTGCCATTAATTGCATCCATTTTAAGGGGATGAATCCCCCATTAAGCTTCGACCACACCCATTAAATTCCACAAGCTATTCCAAAAAGTTAATGGTCATAATTAATGGTATTTTAATGGTTTATATTTAATGGTATTTTTACCATTAAAAATGTTAATGGGTCAATAACCCATTAACATCCCCATTAAAATGCCATTATTTGCATCCAAATTAAGGGTGCCATTAATAAATGTTAATGGGGTAGACAAATGTCATGGGTTTTTAATGGCACGGAGTTTAATGGCCTGTAATAAATTACTGATTTAATGCCAATTTAACATAAATGTATCAGTTTTTCTGCTGCTAACTATTGCAAGAATGTAGTAATTATTTATTCCTGTAATTAGCGGATGGTTTTAGTCCAAAGGCTCTGTGGCTAAACCACAATTTATGACAGCAGCCATTTTTCCAGTAGGAGGTCAATATCTGTAACAGCCCTGACTGCCCATACCTTAGAAGTCTCACGAATGGCCACCTAGAATAAAGCGGGGGCTACAAGAGAATTGTGACATGAGTAATAATTATTAATTAGCCTGACCTGTATATCTAAATATCTAATATTTAGCTAATTATTATGCTCAGAACAACGTATCTCTGACATCCCCTGTGTGCCTATCTGTGACATGCTGAATGCCATGACGTCAAGTTTGGCCACAATCAATGAATCACTTTCATAGAAACCGCCATTTCAGGATGTATGTATTATATACAATTAACTCGTTGGCTTCCATGTGTATCAACATTTATCTTTCGATCTGGATAGCAAGGACAATCCGTTCTGCGGAACTTGGACAACGGATTACCCTGGTATCCTATACTCAAGAATGCCAAAATCCAGGATATTGGATATCCAGCATAATCATCATATCAATTCTGCACTATATTTCCAGATGATTATCCTGGAAGTGAATATCCAGCATTATCCATCACAATATATGAGGCTAAGGGACCTTGTATTATGGTGTAATTTAAAATAACGAGAGAAACCAAAGTATAATTGTGAAACCTGTATTCCATCAATAAATTGATTTTGAGTAAGGTATACAATAACATGCACAGCGGCAATGCACAAAACTCACAATGACAGATTTTACTTTTCAATTGTGAATGTTACAAACCACTGAGAATCGCAGAAATTTTTCTACATAAATGCCGCCACAAAAATATTTCTTGTATACCGATGCAGCCCTAACGGTGATGAGAACTGGCCCCGGTAAAAATCCTGTTGCATCGAACCAACATTTAACACAATACGTTTTTGAGGTGAAGTTATTTTCGCTATGCCATTTGCCTTGGCATTGCTAATTGAGGGGACTGCAAGTGCGGAGGATTTGAAAATGCTGGAATGGCGAGGCTGCTGTCCATACTGACACAGAGGCTCTGCAACAAATGAAAGGAATAAAGTTAATGAGTGTGCGGGGAGGGGGGGGAGAGGGTTAGGGTGCATGAATTAGACAAGAGTTTATGCCACTGTCTGTGGCAAGGAGAAGAATATTGCAGAGGGAAGTGGCTACATCACAATACCATTGTTTGTCAACAAGATTATCTTTTTAAAATTTTGCTCTTTGAGGCCCATGTAGTAACGATTATGTATACCCCCCCCCCCCCCATGGCACCCAAACAGTTCAAGGTATCAACATCCTATCTACAGTTTAGAGTAGTTCATGCTCAAAATAATGCCCACTCACGTTAAGAATGCAGTTTCATTCTATTACGCATGTTTTGTAGAGTTGATAGCCCACTTTCACCCTCTCAGCCAGATCTGGTACACACGCGTTTTCCCCACAATATGACACCGATATATAGTGGAACATTCGTGTACCAGTGAGTGTTACAGCAATGTAACAATTTATGTTGGACCATCATGGTACCATTTCATGTTGCCGACGATGTAACATTATATATTGGTACATCATTGGCGACGGCTGTCGGTCCAAAATGTATACGGTTTGGATTGTTCCAATGTCGGTCCTACATTGGCTCTCGTTTGTTTGAGGGTAAGAATAGCCATCCTCGCTATATTGTACCATCATTGTGCCATTTTAAAATGGACAAATATTGTAACATTAAAAATTTAGAAAAATAAAAAGAACTCTTTGTTAATCGGAGGTAAAGAAGGTCGTCAGTTGGAGTTACGTGCGCGTCCGCTTTCAAATTGGGATTTTTGGGGGGATGGAGTGAATTACGAGTTACGGCCCTTGAATCACGCTGTCTGGCTGACAGAAAAAAACACTCACCACATCTTCAGCTCAGTCAAACCGATTTATTTCATATTTTGGGAGTCCGATGTCGGTTCTGGGTATGCTGATTCAAAGACTTGAGCCATGCGCTCGAGATATCAAGCTCAACAATCCAAAAGAGAGAACATCCCGATCTACAACGGCATTGAAACTCAGGAACAGAAAACGAACGCAATCGGCACAACAACAACATCAAGAACTTGCCTGTGCCGATTTTCCGAATATTCCACCCGCTATGACAGGCAGGACCAGGTAAATAATTCCATCACTCAAAAATTTATAGCAGGGGGTCGGTTTAAGCGCAAGCGAACACCCAAATAATAAAAGAAAGGCTGTCACCCATTGTATAATTTGTACCCCCTCCCCTCCCCCGCCCATGCACACACAACTCGTCCTAACGTCGAGCTTAGCAGCTTACCACACGTAAGCACGTCATTCACACGTTTTCAGGGCAAGTCTGATGCTTGTAGGACATCACCCCCCCCCCCCTATTATTCCCTCCCTCTCCATATTCCTTCCTGGACATATTCCTCTCTGGACATATCCCCCCCCCCCTCCACCCCTTACTGTTTTCAGATATTAAAAAGATATATTTTATGTAATTTTGTTTCCTGAAAAAGTTCCCCAAAAATGACCAAAGTCGATTGGTCGAAAGCCCCGGCGGCCGTCAAGATTGATATGAAAACCTTATACAGTCTGGACCCACTGAACCAATCGATGCGAGACTTGGCATACATGTTCAATGACCAATGCGAAGGCACAAAGCTTTTTATCAACTGTTTATCAGGGTGAGAGATTTGTAGTTTGATAACAAGGATAATTATCAGTAATCAGTATACCGGTAACCCAGCTGACAAATCACAATAATATTAATAAATGTCAGTAAGTTTTTGCTTCTAGAATTATCTGAGAATGAAACTGGAAAACACCATGAGAAATAGAAAATTGCCCAAGAACAAGAAAATATCCCTTGCCCCTTAATGTAGGTCCATCTATAGTCCAATCTTGAACGTAGATCGACTGGGACTACATATGGGCCCGTCTAATGGCGAAGGGGGTGGCGGGGGATTTAGAATATCTGACCACCCACCTGACACCCGAAAGAACCTACAGTTGGCATGGATAACTCCCCTTTGAATCCTATAACTAGATATAGATTTTTTTTTGGCGGGGGCACCTGGCTCAGACCTGATCGTCCATGAAGTACACCCAACCCTCTTCCTGAAAGAAGTTAGCTGAACCATGCCTATAGTAATGACATGGATGTGGGGAGATCTTCTTGGTTGGTGACTTCACTGCAGGACAAAACCATGCTGATGATGCTATTTTACTAATCATATAAAAAGTTTACACTTTGATACATATAGATAGGATAGATTCGCACCAGCGTCACTTCTGGTGCATCGATGCACGACTCCCGGTGTACATTTGTGATTCGTTATCTTCCGCTCCAGCCTATATCTACAGCATAGGGCAGATTTTTAGCAATTGATGGTGTAAATATTGTAAATATGCATTAAATATCTATTCCAAGAAATGTATTATGACCATTATGATTTAATACATTGATGATACCTTTTGCAACTGGAAGTCAAAAATAGTCCATTCATGTACCACTGATTAAAAATGAAGCCATAAGAATAGAGGACTAATGTGAACCACAAATTTATGCGGGAGTCGCGCATCAGTGTACCTGTTGGCGTGAATCCTTTGTCCAAGCAGGCCTACAGAGACTAATAATTATAGGTTTCAGTACCGGTATATGTATTAAGTTCATGAAAGGGGAGCAGGGACTTTTATATCTTTAGCCAAACGTAGAATGTGGATTTATGTTCCTAGATTGCCATATATATTTCCTGTATTCAAATTTTATGGAATTTAGTTACATATCAGTTCAGTTATATCAT
>JAVTVY010030104.1:0-12325 GCA_036873755.1 Hanleya hanleyi | reverse complement strand
TTTTATCAAGCTAATTTTGTTAGGTAGGGGCCTACTTAGATTCAATAATTGTCACGAAATTTCTTTGATTATATCTTAATTGCAACCATGTTTGTTCCTCAAACCTGACATGCTTGAGGTATGTAAATGTATAACACACTTTCATTTGAGAGTCCAGACATTCCATCATTCATGTGAACAAATTGTACTCAACATGGAATAATTAAATTCACACTTTCCATTTCTACCGTATCAGTACTATGTTACTATCTGCAATTTGGTATGGAGATTTGAATGAGTAAACTACTAAACAACTTACATGATGCCAACAAAATGTCCCAACACAAGCTGATAAATTCCTTGGGTGGCTTGCAGGATGGCTTTGTTTCACCCTCAGTAAACTTTTATCATTGTTGCTCATACAGACTAATCTGAAGGATGATAACACATCTTTCTTTGTTCTGCTGGGTTATTGCACCAGGCTGACTTTGGTTGATGTAGGATATTTCACCACCAGTGGGCAATTTGACCTAAATTTGAAGCCTAATGCGGTCTGTGATGAAATGTTTGGATGTGAAATAAGATACACGTTAAAGGCCACAGTTTACATATATCTATAAAAATATACTGAATTGTGTGTATTAAGGATGGCAAGTTGGTAATAGCAGTGTAGATAAATGCACTAACAAATGATGGAAAATTAGCATTTCGTATTTCATTATCCCACCACGTTTTGTACTGTGTTATATATACAGTGAAACATACAGCCAAGGGTTCCCAATGGGCATGACAGTGCACTCGCCGAGCCATCAATAAATAATAAAAAAAATAATTATAAAGTTCTAATGTCAACGGTTCTCCTTATTTTGCCGACGAAAGGATTCGGATGGACTGACTGACTGACTGACTCACTCATTACCGGACAATTTGCGATCTGTAGCCTACTTCGTGGGAAAAATACTTAGCGGGTTTCACCATGGCATCCAGCGGTATACACTGTTTGCATACATGTCTTTATGCGTTACCTCTGGGATCTTTGATTCAAATGGTCAAAGATGTCCAACAATCTGCATCATTTGAGAATAAGTAACACCCATCATCACCAAGGCATGTCAAGACACAGTATTTTTCACTACATCGTCGAAGACCCCAGGACCGGCTATTCCTGAAATTACAAATATAGCTTTGGACATAATTGATACTCCAAGGGCTCAGTATGACCCAGAGGTTCGCAACCATGTACACAATTATTTCAAGTTACCGCCGGGAAGTTCGCGTCAATCAATACTCTCAACCTATAGCCACTAAAATATTTAACTGTTCCAATGTAGTACATGAGCAGTGTGACTAACGTCACAGGACCTACGAAGTAGAGTAGGCATTAGGACTCGATCGTATTTTCATTGAGATATGATGTGACCCTCTCCTACGGTACGTTTCATCATAATATGGTACATGTACAACCTTCCATAACAGCCACAGGTTCTCTTTATAACATGCCTTTTGTGAGATTGAGCAAGATTATATTCTGGGTATTTATATATTTACATCGATGTGTTCGTGCCACAAAAAATGAAAGTATATTGGTGAATGTTCTGGTCATTTAGTGATCCGGCCCTGGTACATCAAGCAGTTGAATAGACTCGGAGTTAAACACATTAATACTGGGTTTCACCAGCCTCCGTCTATAAATAGTTCGCTCAGCTGTATTGAGGTCGCTGTCTTCAGATCTTGCGGTTGAATCCAACAGCGAGAGAGCACCAGGCATGCCAGGGCTGTTCCCAAATTCCATGGTGTCATGTTTCCCTCGCTTAAATGATCGGACTTTTCTCCGTATGATCTATAACAACATGAGCAGTGTGACTAACGTCACAGGACCTACGAAGTAGGGTAAGCATTAGAACTCCGACGCGAACTGAATTCTTGGAAATTTCCACCCCCAGTTGAAATCCTGCCTATGTTAAGATTAAGTCAGAATCACCAGTGATTTTCATCAAAAATCACCAGCTCAGAACTTGTTGGTAAGTCTCCTAATGCGCCTTCATTCCAAAAGTAAATAACGATCGCCGATTTAATTTTGCTATTTTTTAACTAAAGGAAACAGATTGAATAATAAAAAGTTCAGTGGATTTCAGACTTTACGTGTGAAAATACATTTACATCTCTTTAATGGTTTTCAGTGCCCGTGTCCAGGACCAAAACAACTTTTTGAATCGCACTATTTTCCCAACAATACAACAAATGCTTATACATAGTCCTATAGTAGAAAGGTAGCATTTATGTAGATTACGGTAATTCAGCTCAAGACCAACACCTTCTCGGCACAAGATAATAATGATTCTATGTCATTCTCCTGAGCATGGCCGGTACAAAGACGAATAAATAGCATCTCTACATCACGTTGTTATCTAGATATATGAGACAACACATTTTGGGTATCGGCAATCTGATGAATGTAGAATTTGAGGATTGTACTTAGCATCTTAAATACAGCCTCTTAATACTGTAAAACATATCTGTTTAATTTCGTTTCTCATAATGTAGCAGTTTCTAGTAATCAAAACATGTGTGTATATAGCAAAAGTATGTGTCTCAAGTTAACGGCAGCTGTTCAAATGTCCCCTCGAACGGTAATAAATTAATAAAGACGTCAACATGTGAACTCATAGAATCTGCACTGTCGATGGTTTAATGTAATACCGGTACCATCTGTTGTGATATTTTTTTAACTCCCAGACAGATCTGTTTATTTTTGTCTCCCATGCTCTGACCTCTAAGAACAGTTTAATTATTACACCATGGCAGAATCCCAAGCCTCTCAGACTGTTAGTTCTGATCTGTTTATAGGCCTATTGGGGTGACCCAGCTACACTGCTGTGACCTCTAGCTCTCAAAACCATTAGTAATTGGTACACATTTTTGGGTATCGAATTACGGATAGCATATCCCACCAGGTTTTCTACTGTGTTATATATACAGTGAAACATACAGCCAAGGGTTCCCAATGGGCATGGCAGTGGACTCGCTGAGCCATCAATAAATAATATAAAAAAAAATTATAAATCAAGTTTTCATCAGAATTCAGTCAGCTCAGAACTTGCTGGTAACAATACCCTAATGCACGTTCATGCCAAAAATCAAGGTTCTAATGTCAACGGTTCTCCTTATTTTGCCGACGAAAGGATTCGGATGGACTGACTCACTCACTCATTACCGGACAATTTGCGATCTGTAGCCTACTTCGTAGGAATAACCTCTGGTTTTCCACACGTGGTAATTCGATTTTCCACGCGTGGAAAATCCAGCCAAAGGTTTGACTTGTAATTACCACGTGTGGATATTTCGACCAATTACTGAACTTGGAAATACCACACGTGGAAATTATTTACCACGTGTGGAAAATATCCACCACTGATAGAACTGGGAATACCACGTGTGGAAATTATTTACCATACGTCGTATTTATCACCCAATCATTGCATTCGGAAATACGACGCGTGGTAAATAATTTCCACGCGTGGTATTTCACTGGGTTTTTCACACGTGGTAATTCTCTTTTCCACACGTGGTAATTCTATTTTCGAATCTACCAATCAAAACAATCGTTACAGAAAGCAGATTCACGCATTTTCACCCTGTCTTATCTGTCGTAAGGTCGTCGACCTATACGACTCAGCCTCAGGTGGAACTCCTGCACTGCTCAACAAAAAACTTATTAAAGTTTGCTACACGTACCTGTATTTTATGAAATTGACTGCTCTGTTGCAGATTGTCTGTTCCAGCTAGACGAACTGATTCGGAGAACTGATACTAGAACCGCCGCAAACTGTCGATTTCCGCCATTCTGAAAGGATCAGCTTTCTTTGTTAAGCTCTCATTCATTGGCTGGGTAAAATAAAATTTCGACGCGTGGATAAATGGGAATACCACGTGTCGAAATTATTTACCACGCGTCGTATTTCCGAATTCAATGATTGGGTGATAAATACGACGTGTGGAAAATAATTTCCACACGTGGTATTCCCAGTTCTATCATTGGTGGATATTTTCCACACGTGGTAAATAATTTCCACGTGTGGTTTTTCCAAGTTGAGTAATTGGTCGAAATATCCACACGTGGTAATTACAAGTCAAACCATTGGCTGTATTGTCCACGCGTGGATAATAAAATTTCCACGCGTGGAAAATCGAATTACCACGTGTGGAAAACCAGAGGTTATGACACTGATGGCTTTCCATAAAATATAAATATCTAGGGCTCCTACTTCACAGCAATGGTAAATTTAACCAAGCCGTTATAAATCTAGCTTCCAGGGCTAATAAAGCTATCTTCTCGGTTAAACAATCATTAAATCCCAGTGAGCTACAGGCGGATCTCGCGTGCAATATTTTCGACGCTACAATCAAACCGATACTTTTATATGGGTCTGAGGTCTGGATAGGGTACTCTAGTTTATACAAACAGCTGGACTCATTATTGCGCTTGGATGATGACTGCGAAAAGACTCATTTAAAGTTTGCTAAACAAATTCTAGGAGTACATTCCAAAGCCGTAAACTTGGCTGTTCTTAGTGAGCTCAGTAGAGTTCCTATGAAAGTTTATGCTCTGTTAAAAAGTGTTAAATATTTACTTCATATCCAGTCGTCTGATCCGTCGTCGCTATTATATAAATCGTATATGGAAGGCCAAATGTCCAAATAATCAGAAACCTAAGTTTTCAAACAGAAAACTTAAGTTATCAAACAGAAAACCATGGTTTTCGAATCGAAAACTTAAGTTTACGGTCGAAAACCTAGGTTATCTACCACATAACCCCGAGTTTCTCTTTTCCTAACCTCGAGTTTCTATTTCTCAACACCGAAAATCACAGTTGTCACTTGAAAACTTAAGTTATCAAACCGAAAACCTAGGTTTTCGAATTGATAACTTAAGTTTACGGTCGAAAACCTGGGTTATCCAGCAGACAACCCCGAGTTTCTCTTTCAATTTCGAGTTTCTCTTTTTTTTTTTGACATTCGTGTAGAAAACTTAAGTTATCAATCGATAACTTAGGTTTTCGAATTTGCGATTGTCGTAAAGTGAAACTCGACTAACTAACTTCGAGTTTCGACATCCGGGTACTATGGGTTTCGCGCCCTTTCCCACATGCTGACTGATTAAAACGTCAGACAGAACCACAAAATCAACATGTATTCAACAAAAGGATAACTGAGATTATTTATTCAATGTAGACTATCCTGTATGACCGAGCCTAGTTTATACAAGCATTATCAAAGACTGGGTATTGATACTCAGAACTAGTCCTTTAATCAGTTTAATAGCTATATATATATGCTGCAGACGGAATTGAGGGAAATAATCTAGTTGAAATTCAGCTATCCGGTCATGCTGACTGACCGACATAAGACAGGGCAATGTAATTCACACCAGCAAAGCACATTCAGTGATATGTAGATAGCTACTTTGGCAAATACTTCGGTGACACACAAGCTGTCTCTGGGTCAACAGCGATTACTACAGGCATACGGTGAATGTTATATCTGTGTGAGCAGTTTGATTCCGTATAATTAATTTCGCCACGTGGTTCTCTCTGCATTTTTGATTAGTCAACAATCGGAAAAGGCGCCAACCCAAAGTACCCGGATATCGAAACTCTAAGTTAGAAAGTCGAGTTTCACTTCACGACAACCATCAATTCGAAAACCTAGGTTATCGATTAGAAAGTGTCCAATAAAAGAGAAACTCGGGGTTGTCTGCTAGATAACTTAGGTTTTCAACTGTAAACTTAAGTTATCAATTCGAAAACCTAGGTTTTCGGTTCGATAACTTAAGTTTTCTAATCACAACTGTGATTTTCGGTGTTGAGAAATAGAAACTCGAAGTTAAGGAAAGAGAAACTCGGTGTTGTATTGTAGATAACCTAGGTTTTCGACCGTAAACCTAAGTTTTCGATTCGAAAACCATGGTTTTCTGTTTGATAACTTAAGTTTTCTGTTTGAAAACTTAGGTTTTCGATTCAATAACTGTGAGTTTCTGATTATTTGGACATTTGGCCTTCCATAATCGTATATGGAACAAGTTGAAGAATGCCGATCTAACAATACGATGAACTGGGTTTCGTATATAAAAACTCTATTACAGGAAACCAATTGTCAACATCTCTGGGAGAATCAAACATGTAAAAAACCCGCGGCCACTTTAAATTTCATGAAGGCTTTCCTAATTGCGAAATTTTCAGTTTTATGGGCTGGGAAGATTGCTGATTTTTCTAAGATGACCTCATACCGTATGTTCAAGAGGAGCTTTTTCTTAGAGGAAGCTGCTCTGAAAGTCAAAAATAGAAAAAGTAGGTCCGCTTTTATTCAGCTTAGAATCAGTGCCCATAAACTCGGAATTGAACGAGGTAGATACACACATGGCAGTGTGACTAACGTCACAGGACCTACGAAGTACAGTATAGGCATTAGGACTCGAACGCGAACTGAACTCTTGGAAATCCCCAACCCCAGTTGAAATCCTGCCTATATTAAGATGGGCACCGCCAGAATCGCCAGTGAGTTTCATCAAAAATCACCAGAAATTTTCATCAAAAGCAGGTCAGCTCAGAACTTGTTGGTAACAGTCTCCTAATGCGCCTTCATTCCAAAATAAATAACGATCGCCGATTTAATTTTACAATTTTTTAATTAAAGGAAACAGATTGAATAATATAGGTTCAGTAGATTTCAAGCTTTACGTGTAAAAATACATTTACATCTCTTTAATGGTTTTCAGTGCCCTTGTCCAGGATCAAAACAACTTTTTGAATCACATTATTTCCCAACAATACAACAAATTTTTATATATAGTACTATGGTAGAAAGGTAGCATTTATGTAGTTTACGGTAATTCAACTCAAGACCAACACCTTCTATGCACAAGATAATAATGATTCTATGTCATTCTCCTGAGCATAACCGGTACAAAGACGAATAAATAGCATCTCTACATCACGTTGTTATCTAGATATATGAGACAACACATTTTGGGTATCGACAATCTGATGAATGTACTATTCCGGTTTTCTTGTTCCACATTATATTCTATGGCGGTTGATCGGTGATTTTCTTCATTGATAAACGTTTACCTCAGCTTCGTTGTGTGAATCGGAATTGCATTGCTGTGACACACCAACACACTCCGTGGCAGTGATTCTGTATCCCCTAATCAAGGAATCAAAATGGATCAAGATTTGAATTGACAAGAGAAATTTAGACATATTTTATTTACCCATGTAATTTTTTGTTCAAATTATATCCAAGTGTGATATATAGTCAATATTCAAGAGGTACAAAAAAAACCCCCCAAAGTATGTCCTCATATTTTCACATCCATGCCAAGAAATACTGCATTGAAAAGGGTCCATTTAGCCTACCCTGTTTTATCGCTCTAATCAGCAAATGGCGGGGTCATATTTCTGCTGTCAAAATTGTATTTCCCTCCAAAGTCTTAACCCTTGAATCCAAGTCACACACTCTCTGATGCAAAGTAATGATTGTCCTATACTATCCGATTAGCACATTATGAACATGTCTTTGGTCATAGTGTACATATCATAACTCACATCAATGTTTTCTGCTATATTATTTCAATGATATAGTTTAACAATTTAAGTTATGCAAACAGCGCTGATTGTTTGAGGGTATATGCAGTAGGCCTATGCTGTCGGGCAATTGTGGAATTGTCCCAGATGCACGTTAAGATTAACCTCAGTAATAGGGCCATGTGGCATACAGTGGAAAGTGGATCAATGACAGGGTATTTTTAGCAGCAGTGGGTAATTTGACCTGAATTTGAAGCCTGATGTGGTCAATGATGAAATGTTTGGATGATACACGTTAAAGGCTACAGTTTACATATATCTATAACAATATGCTGAAGTGTTAATTATAAATCTAATTTTAATCAGAATTATTTCAGATCAGAACTTGCTGGTAACAATGCCCTAATGCACGTTCATGCCAAAAATAAAGGTTCTAATGTCAATGGTTCTCCTTATTTTGCCGACGAAAGGATTCGGATGGACTGACTGACTGACTGACTCATTACCGGACAATTTGCGATCTGTAGCCTACTTCGTAGGAAAATACTCCAGGTAATGACCGTCTTTGTCAAACATATCTGCTCGTCGACGACGAAATGCATTTTTTACTTCATTGCACTAAACATGTCGACAGACGGAAAATTATGCTTGATGAGATTAAGTTACATGTGCCAATATGTCAAATTAACGACAAGTTATTCATTGACCTGATGTCGTCAACTGACGTAAACGTCCAAAATGCCCTGGCTAAGTTTACATACGAATGTTTTAGCCGTGTGTAAACATGGCAGTGTGACTAACGTCACAGGACCTACGAAGTACAGTAGGCATTAGGACTCGAACGCGAACTGAACTCTTGGAAATCCCCACCCCAAGTTGAAATCCTGCCTATATTAAGATGGGCACCGCCCAAGTCAGAATCGCCAGTGATTTTCATCAAAAATCACCAGAAATTTTCATCAAAAGTAGGTCAGCTCAGAACTTGTTGGTAACAGTCTCTTAATGCGCCTTCATTCCAAAATAAATAACACTCGCCGATTTAATTTTACATTTTTTTAATTAAAGGAAACAGATTGAATAATATAGGTTCAGTAGATTTCAAGCTTTACGTGTGAAAATACATTTACATCTCTTTAATGGTTTTCAGTGCCCTTGTACAGGATAAAAACAACTTTTTGAATCACATTATTTTCCCAACAATACAACAAATTTTTATATATAGTACTACATGGCAGTGTGACTAACGCCACAGGACCTACGAAGTACAGTAGGCATTAGGACTCGAACGCGAACTGAACTCTTGGAAATCCCCACGCCCAGTTGAAATCCTGCCTATATTAAGATGGGCACCGTCCAAGTCAGAATCGCCAGTGATTTTCATCAAAAATCACCAGAAATTTTCATCAAAAGTAGGTCAGCTCAGAACTTGTTGGTAACAGTCTCCTAATGCGCCTTCATTCCAAAATAAATAACACTCGCCGATTTAATTTTACAATTTTTTAATTAACAGATTGAATAATATAGGTTCAGTAGATTTCAAGCTTTACGTGTGAAAATACATTTACATCTCTTTAATGGTTTTCAGTGCCCTTGTACAGGATCAAAACAACTTTTTGAATCACATTATTTTCCCAACAATACAACAGATTTTTATATATAGTACTATAGTAGAAAGGTAGCATTTATGTAGTTTACGGTAATTCAACTCAAGACCAACACCTTCTATGCACAAGATAATAATGAGTCTATGTCATTCTCCTGAGCATAACCGGTTCAAAGACGAATAAATAGCGGCTCTACATCACATTGTTATATAGATATATGAGACAACACATTTTGGGCATCGGCAATCTGATGAATGTACTATTCCGGTTTTCTTGTTTCACATTATATTCTATGGCGGTTCATCGGTGATTTTCTTCATTGATAAACGTTAAACCACCTAGCTTTAACTAATTCTGCTAGGCTGTCTTCATTCAGACTGTACAGCCTACACAGTCCACAGAAAATACACCGCACACTCTTGTACTCCCAGCCTTATCACATTTGATGGCAAGTTTAGCGGGCTGTTTAATGTCTAAGCTAGGAAATGTTCCAGGGTAGTTGACAGGCATGCAATAATATACTATAGTATCTGCTATACAGGACACCGACCACTGTAATTTGATGTGACAAGCAGCATGAGTAGAAACCAGCCTTATCTCAGTGGGCTTGGATATAAATCACTGTTAAAAACCACAAGGCTCGGATAGAGCCTCTCCCTGTGTTTGTTCCAAGGACAAGCCTTAATGACTTTTAAATCCACTGATAAGGAGGTCCGCTGGCTTCATAGTCATAAAAGGAACATGATACTGTTAAAGGCCACATGGATGGTATGTATCTATAACAATATACTGAAGTGTTAATTATAAATCTAATTTTAATCAGAATTATTTAAGATCAGAACTTGCTGGTAACAATGCCCTAATGCACGTTCATGCCAAAAATCAAGGTTCTAATGTCAACGGTTCTCCTTATTTTGCCGACGAAAGGATTCGGATGGACTGACTGACTGACTGACTCACTCATTACCGGACAATTTGCGATCTGTAGCCTACTTCGTAGGAATAGTAGAAAGGTAGCATTGATGTAGTTTACGGTAATTCAACTCAAGACCAACACCTTCTATGCACAAGATAATACTGATTCTATGTCATTCTCCTGAGCATAACCGGTACAAAGACGAATAAATAGCGTCTCTACATCACGTTGTTATCTAGATATATGAGACAACACATTTTGAGCATCGGCAATCTGATGAATGTACTATTCCGGTTTTCTTGTTTCACATTATATTCTATGGCGGTTAATCGGTGATTTTCTTCATTGATAAACGTTAAACCACCTAGCTTTAACTAATTCTGCTAGGCTGTCTTCATTCAGACTGTACAGCCTACACAGTCCACAGAAAATACACCGCACATTCTTGTACTCCCAGCCTTATCACATTTGATGGCAAGTTTAGCGGGCTGTTTAATGTCTAAGCTAGGAAATGTTCCAGGGTAGTTGACAGGCATGCAATAATATACTATAGTATCTGCTATACAGGACACCGACCACTGTAATTTGATGTAACAAGCAGCACGAGTAGAAACCAGCCTTATCTCAGTGGGCTTGGATATAAATCACTGTTAAAAACCACAAGGCTCGGATAGAGCCTCTCTCTGTGTTTATTCCAAGGACAAGCCTTAATGACTTTTAAATCCACTGATAAGGAGGTCCCCTGGCGTCATGGTCATAAAAGGAACATGATACTGTTAAAGGCCACATGGATGGTATGTATCTATAACAATATACTGAAGTGTTAATTATAAATCTAATTTTAATCAGAATTATTTCAGATCAGAACTTGCGGGTAACAATGCCCTAATGCACGTTCATGCCAAACATCAAGGTTCTAATGTCAACGGTTCTCCTTATTTTGCCGACGAAAGGATTCGGATGGACTGACTCACTCACTCATTACCGGACAATTTGCGATCTGTAGCCTACTTCGTAGGAAAAATAAGAATTGACAGTGCTCCAGCGATGTTTTATATACATCGCCCCAATATTGTTTTAGTGTGTTATATCATGTAGTTATTTGTATTGTCAATGTGTTTGTTTGTTCATGCCATTAGTCCCTCTGGGGCACAAATGTGCAATAAAGTATTTGATTTGATTTGATTTGTGATGATCTACTTGTTCAAAATTACAGATCTACTACACCTCTTGGATGATACGAAAGTTATTCATACATATATAATTTGTAAGCCCAGGCAATATCTGTTTCCGAGGTATGTATGAAAACCTGTAATTTAGTAGAGTTTTCGAGTCTGTTCTCCGCCGGATGAAGGCCGAACAGAATCCGGTAAAACACCGGATATCGCTCCGCGATAATGGAGACACACGATTCGCAAGCCATCTTATGGATGGCGACGTGTACGCAAATGATCGTTTCAACTGGTAAAGATCTGTTTGGATCAACACCGTGCTCTATTCCCTCTTTCTTCCTTTTCGGTTGGAGCAAGTTTATTTTCCAAGAGATTTCCCATTAACCAGAGACCCTATAATAAAGGGTATAATTTAATTTATAATATATAATTTATTATAGGGTCTCTGCATTAACTAATAAAATTTCCACGTACTGGTAGGTCTGCTATTTGTTTTTTGTTGTTCATTTTCTTTCAAGTTTATTGTTGATGGGTATATTATAACTTTCATATCTGCATCATTAATTTACTCTTCCCGTAATATACATGGCAGTGTGACTAACGTCACAGGACCTACGAAGTACAGTAGGCATTAGGACTCGAACGCGAACTGAACTCTTGGAAATCCCCACCCCAATGGAAATCCTGCATATATTAAGATGGGCACTGCCCAAGTCAGAATCGCCAGTGATTTTCATCAAAAATCACCAGAAATTTTCATCAAAAGTAGGTCAGCTCAGAACTTGTTGGTAACAGTCTCCTAATGCGCCTTCATTCCAAAATAAATAACACTCGCCGATTTAATTTTACAATTTTCTAATTAAAGGAAACAGATTGAATAATATAGGTTCAGTAAATTTCAAGCTTTACGTGTGAAAATACATTTACATCTCTTTAATGGTTTTCAGTGCCCTTGTACAGGATCAAAACAACTTTTTGAATCACATTATTTTCCCAACAATACAACAAATTTTGATATATAGTACTATAGTAGAAAGGTAGCATTTATGTAGTTTACGGTAATTCAACTCA
>JAVTVY010030103.1:0-124520 GCA_036873755.1 Hanleya hanleyi | reverse complement strand
ATAGTTTCACAGATCAAAGTGATAGACCTGATAATAAATTCATTGAAAATTAACTTTGACGGAAATATAAATTTTCCATTTTGCTCG
The DNA here is from genome assembly GCA_036873755.1 of Hanleya hanleyi. Lineage (NCBI taxonomy): Eukaryota > Metazoa > Mollusca > Polyplacophora > Lepidopleurida > Hanleyidae > Hanleya > Hanleya hanleyi. The sequence continues at coordinate 124,433 of JAVTVY010030103.1, read as the reverse complement.
GCAAAGTAAGCGAGAAGGGAGACTGAAGAGCGTAGATGTTCGCGCTATGACTAAATCCTTGAAATTTGTTTGGATTTCCAAATATTTGAAAGCCTTTTTGATTTGCAAAAATCAACGGCTGAACGGAATGTTTTGAAACTTGGAATTCACGATACTTGTACCAAGACATTGCCAAAGCGATTATTGTGACTTCGTCTGTCAATTCAGTATAGACGGCACGGACCAGTCAACATCGTCGGATTTTGAACGAGGAAAGCGAATATATATATATTGTGTCAAATCTATTAGTCAATTCCTGCAATTGTGGGTTAGAAGTTGAAAATTACTTCCCTTGGCATGAAAACACTTGCAGATGGCGCTTTTTTTCTACAATTACCACTACCTCCGCTGATATGTCTTTCACTGTATTATTGCCACTGCCGCAGGTTTTGACTACAATGTAGTCATTTCTCACTTGTTTTCTTGTGTGCTTAGTTTTGGGGTAAAACCGGCGTCATGTAAAATTTGAATGCATCCAGGTTTGGACCCCTTAGTTATTGGAACATCACGACTTCAATTACAGACAATGCAGAAGAAATAGACAGGAAACTAAAGTATAAATGACCAATGAAAATTTATGGTACTTTATTAACAGCATCATACCAGCAAATATTCATTAATAACATAATAAAAATGCCACAATGTAGAGTATATAGCACGGTACAGAAATTATAGCATATGGTCCCAATGTTCATAAAAGTGGACACCTGCTATATAGCGTATGGTCCCAGCTGCTATTGTGGTTTCGCTGTATCGTTAATTTTTAAAGAAACAAATCAAAACAACAGGATTCAAACGTATTTAGGTATAGCATTTTTTGCTATCTGCATAGTTTTATCATATTACAGTCATCTGTATAGACTGGAAGACCTCTGCTTGGAGCCAAATAACTACAACAATGATAAAATGAGGCAACAGATGTATGTAAGATATGGCAACTTTTTGTTTTGTATCTGAGTCATTCTACCATTGTGGTATATTTTCTGTCCAAAACCCCTCTGGTACAGTTAACTGCATGAGCCGAGAAAAAAGCTTTACAGGACATTAGCTTGGTGCATTATCTCTTTGTACATTCACAAATTATGAAAAAAAACCCTGATACATTTTAACAACTTTTTGAAAATTTTTATAGACGTTATTATGGCTTATTGGCCTGTCCCCAGAACAGTTGTTGTGTCTACCATGGATTATAATCTGTTAATTTTGGGGTATTGCACATGAGAAAATGTAACAGAGCATAAATCATGAATCAAAAAGTCAGTTATTCATGGTCTTTTTGACCGTAAATAGGAAAAATGATATTATGGTAACAGAGTTCGACATTTTGGCAACGGAGTTGACAGAATTCTTGTCAAGTACGTTATTTTTTGTCAACGGCGTTACCTTTTTGTCAACTACGTCACCATTTTTTCGAATTCACATGCTTCAGTTTTCAATGAGAACCCAAAGATTATGTTAAACTTCAATCTTTCACACTACAGTTATCCAAATTGTTTCTCAAATAACTCTATTAGCTTGATTTATTGTCGATTTGGTGTAGATCAGACAATGGATTTATATAAAATGTGAGCAGATAAAACCGTTTCGTATCATAACAGTGAGAAAATTCGTCTTTCTTCATATTTTCAACAAACAGGAGGACAGGAATACAACCTATTATCGTGAATCTTAAACTTTATCACTGCTGGCAAATTAGTCAATGGGCCAGAGTCGAAACTGGTACCACCTGAGGTGGCAAATTCTAGTAATGTTGTTTGAAGAGGTATATGTCTGTAGATGTTATCCATATGTGATAACCATTGCAGATCGGTAGCTTAAGGATAGTATACCACGCCTTTTCAACCCTACCCCTTTCCCTGTTCTAAATCCAAACTTGAGCGGTGGGGTATGGTCCCTCAGTAGTAGTATAACAGCATTACAGGTCATATTTTGACGAGTGCGCAGGTGTTTCTGCGCAGATTTGTGGAGGAAACGTGGAGGAACTTGATCACGTGATCAATGCATGTGAACAGGGGTCACAGGGGTCATTGTGGGTGGTGGTGGTGGTGGTGGGACCAAAATGGCGGCTTGTGGGTGGTGGAGGTGGTGGGACCAAAATGGCGGCTTGTGGGTGGTGGAGGTGGTGGGACCAAAATGGCGGCTTGTGGGTGGTGGAGGTGGTGGGACCAAAATGGCGGCTTGTGGGTGGTGGAGGTGGTGGGACCAAAATGGCGGCTTGTGGGTGGTGGTGGTGGTGGGACCAAAATGGCGGCATCGAGTGAGAGATCAAGGCATGTCTAGACTTGTTCTGGGTTGTACAGTTCTGCCATGCGGTGGATGGGTACTAGTATTTCGCTGACGTCCTAGTAATAAACATAATCTATAGGTGTTGTACCATGTTAATAGGATCAGTCTAGCATCTGTACCACCCTAGGGTCGAGTGTTTATTGTCCCGTATATCTCCGCAAGAAAACAACAAACAAAATGGCGGCTCCAGGATGGTGTGGGTACGCCCTTCCCACATCACGGCGTCGACCGTAGCGCCATCTGCACACATTGACGCAAGGGAGACAACTCGTGCGGCCTAAGGGTATGGACGTGTTGGAGCTAGGGGAGCCACAAATGGTCCAATGGGATCGAGTGAGGTATCAAAGTGAAGCTTATGTGAAGGGGCATCTGATGGGGTGGGTGTGGGGTTGAAATATCGGCATTCTGCGCATGCGCGGTGGCCCAAGGGTATGGAAATAGCCGCTTTGGAGCTAGCGAAGCCACTATTGGTCCAGTGGGGTCGAGTGAGGTATCAAAGTGAAGCTTATGTGAAGGGGCATCTGATGGGGTGGGTGTGGGGTTGAAATATCGCCATTCTGCGCATGTGCGGTGGCCCGAGGGTATGAAAATAGACGTGTTGGAGCTAGCGAAGCCAATAATGGTCCGATGGGGTCGAGTGAGGTATCAAAGTGAAGCTTATGTGAAGGGGCATCTGACTCGACTAGTGGGTTGAAATAGCGTCATTCTGCGCATGCGCGGTGGCCCAAGGGTATGGCAATAGCCGTGTTGGAGCTAGGGGAGCCACAAATGGTCCAATGGGATCGAGTGAGGTATCAAAGTGAAGCATTCGTGAAGGGGCATCTGATGGGTTGGGTGTGGGGTTGAACTATCGGCATTCTCCGCATGCGCGGTGGCCCAAGGGCATGGAAATAGCCGTGTTGGAGCTAGGTGAGTCCCTAGTGGGCCGATGGGGCCGAGTGAGGTATCAACGTGAAGCATTCGTGAAGGGGCATCTGATGGACTGGGCGTGGGGTTGAAATATCGACATTCTGTGCCTGAGCGGTGGCTCAAGGGTATGGAAATAGACGTTTTGAGAGCTAGGGGAGCCACTAATAGTCCAGTGGGGTCATATGAGGTATCCATGTGAAGCATTCGTGAGGGGGCATCTCATGGACTGGGTGTGGGGTTGAAATATCGGCATTCTGCGCATGCGCGGTGGCCCAAGGGTATGGAAATAGACGTTTTGGTATCTAGGGGAGCCCCTAATGGACCGATGGAGCTGTATGAGGTATCCATGTGAAGCATTCGTGAAGGGTCATCTGATGGGTTGGGTGTGCTGTAGGAATATCATTCTGCGCATGCGCAGACGCAATGCGGAGCTCTCGTCCAATCAGAAGCGAGTATTTCAAATCCGTCACAGAGCTCTCAGCCAATCAGAAGCGAGTATTTTGACCCGGTGTATTATGGGCCATATCCAAGATGGCGGCACGTATGTTCAAGATGGCGGCACATCCGGTGTCGAAAACTGGCCATTTCGTCGGGATGTGGTCACCTAGTGTCGAAAACTGGTCCTTGTATGGGTTCTGCTAGACGTTTTGACGCCATGATATAGACCGGAGAGAGAGAGAGAAAACAACAACAACAAGGATGACACATGAGGGAACAACAACAACAACAAGTTTTTTTTTTCATATAGTTTATTTTCCCCTCCATCATAACATACCCACGCTGGGGAAGCCGCGTTGGGTATGTTTACAATTCAAGAAAGACTCTTGTCCAATCAGAGACCGCCATTTGCATCTGTCCTATTCGTTCCTGTCCGTTAGATGTATTCTTGTCCAATCAGAAGTCGCCATTTCAGAGAGTTCCTTCTTCGGTCATGTTCATTCTGAACCGTTTATTCTAATCATCGCCGGACAGGCCTGGATATTCTTCGGGCAGCATGTCCTGAAACAGTTGTTTGCGCATTCTGATCGCATTTTCCAGGGCCTCGATGGGTGGTAAACCCATATCCTCTTCCAAGTGACGCTTGGTCTTCATGATGGACCTGTGCGTGGGGTCCCCTTTCATTTCAAGCGGTAGTAAGGTATACTGTTCATAGATCGCCATGGTTGTTTTCCTGATGCGGGGGCGCATTTGGGTGTACGTCTGTTGTAAATTATCCTCTCCGGCGTCCTCGATCGCTTCAGCGTGAGTATTGATAGCTGCTGTCACAATACGATCCCAGAAGGTAGGTTCTGCCTCACTTTCCTGGGATGAAGGCCGATTCTCTGAGGTCAAGCTCTCCATATCAGTAGATAGACTGTCAGCCATCTTTGATTCGGTATCAGTCGATGCACTCTCATCAATCTCTGTATCAGTATCTGCCTCAACGGGCTCCTCGGCGTCTTCAGTCCCATGTATATTTTTCTGGTGTCGCATCATATCGTAATGTCTGGTGAACGTGCGTTCACACTCAGAACAAGCATAAGCCATGTTGACGGTTGAACGTCGACTGTGCGTGTTTTGGGAATACGCTCGCTTTTATAGACAGTAACGCCCATCAACGCTTAGCTCAACGCTTCAACGTCCTGGTGAATTAGCTCAGAAGCTCTGATTTCATGGAATTGACACCAATTCATCGAAATGCAGTGACGCCCGTCAACGCCCGCCGTTACGCCTTAACGCTCGTCTCAACGCTTTAACACACTTTCTTAATGCTTTAACGTTGTTTAATGATGCGTTCGAACAAATGTTTCTTTTGTGCTATTGCTCTGACATACGCCGCTTTCCAGTTCATGCCCGAGGTTTTCAACATCGACGCTGTTCTTTCAATTTTCATATGGACTGGGTCCTTATCCAACAATTTCATATGGGTCAGTAAGTCGACATACTGCTGACGTAAAGCCCGTCGTAGTCTGGGTGCCAATCTGTTATGGGCTAAAATTGCAGCTTCCTCTTTCGAATACCCTCTGCGTTGAAACTTGTTTCCTGTGGCCTCCAACATCCCGCCCATCTCAGCGTCCATACTTTCTTTGAACAAATCCTTCAATAGCCTCGAGTTCACATTATGTTCTTCAACCTCGGGTTGGGCCTTCACGGCTGGGTGATATTCCAGGACTGATGGTATGAAGCGGACCCGCTGTATGGGGGTGGGCTTCTGCTGCTGCTCTGCCAGGAGTGCACTCGGCGGATGGTGTAGGGTATATGCCGTTGTGGTAATTCCTCGCCGGGTAACAGGTGGGTCGTCAGCCGACGATCTTCGGGGGTATGGGCTTTTAAATCTACGAACAGGTAGCCGTACGGACGAATTGTCGCTTCTTGAAACGCCCGCATAAAATGGTCAATGTTCTGAGGATAAATTCGACTACTAAACACACGGATTTGTGCTCTATCAATGGGATTGGAGAACAACACAAAGTATTGGCAGTTCAAGGCAATATCTCTGGACGCCTTCCCTTGAGGAAAGAGAAGGAAAGTCAAATAGATGACGGACAGATTTCGATGATGGGACCCTTTGGTGAATAGGTCGGCGATTTTCGAATTGTCCTTGGCCGCACTCATCAGATCATCGAGCACTACCACGCTGGTCTGCTCGGAATCGAAGTAATAGGGTTCGTCTATGTCGTGAGGAATTCCTGGAACAAAGCTCACATTCTGTAGTCGTGCAGTTTCGTAGGCGGGCTGCCATTGGCTATAACACCAAACAACACGTGTCGGAGCTGGGGTTGCCACACCTTCCTCTAAGAACTTCATCACCCAGGACGTCTTCCCACACCCTGTAGGGCCGCTCACCGTCATCGTATAAGGGTGCTCTAATACTGTCGTGTGTGACGTAGGTGTTGATCGTTCCTCGCGCGTACTTTGAATTTGCACGTTATCGGAACTCCGTTCCTTGAGATGGCTTCGCTGTATATGTCTACGTAGATTAAATGGCGTGGAAAATGACTTCGAACACAAGTGACATGCGTAAACCATGGCTCTCATCTCCACGGACACCAGGCGTATAATGAAGCTTTCACAGATGCATGTGTGTGTTTATATGCAAGAGCTCCGAGCTCGCCAAGCTCTTGGAGCTCCGGAGCTCATGGAACTCGGAGCTCCGGAGCTCCGACGCCACCACCGGGCGTTGACGGGCGTTGCTACAAGAGAACTCGGAGCTCCGGACCCCGGCGCGCGCGGTGTAAAGGTTTCCACCGCGATGGAAACCTTTGTGCGCCGGGGTCAAAGGTCAGTTCCGGTCACGTGAACGGAAGCGGAAGTGACCTCCGGAGCTCCGGAGCTCCGGAGCTCCGAGTTCTCTTGTAGCAACGCCCGTCAACGCCCGGTGGTGGCGTCGGAGCTCCGGAGCTCCGAGTTCCATGAGCTCCGGAGCTCCAAGAGCTCCGCGAGCTCGGAGCTCTTGCATATAAACACACACATGCATCTGTGAAAGCTTCATTATACGCCTGGTGTCCGTGGAGATGAGAGCCATGGTTTACGCATGTCACTTGTGTTCGAAGTCATTTTCCACGCCATTTAATCTACGTAGACATATACAGCGAAGCCATCTCAAGGAACGGAGTCCCGATAACGTGCAAATTCAAAGTACGCGCGAGGAACGATCAACACCTACGTCACACACGACAGTATTAGAGCACCCTTATACGATGACGGTGAGCGGCCCTACGGGGTGTGGAAAGACGTCCTGGGTGATGAAGTTCTTAGAGGAAGGTGTGGCAACCCCAGCTCCGACACGTGTTGTTTGGTGTTATAGCCAATGGCAGCCCGCCTACGAAACTGCACGACTACAGAATGTGAGCTTTGTTCCAGGAATTCCTCACGACATAGACGAACCCTATTACTTCGATTCCGAGCAGACCAACGTGGTAGTGCTCGATGATCTGATGAGTGCGGCCAAGGACAATTCGAAAATCGCCGACCTATTCACCAAAGGGTCCCATCATCGAAATCTGTCCGTCATCTATTTGACTCAGAATCTCTTTCCTCAAGGGAAGGCGTCCAGAGATATTGCCTTGAACTGCCAATACTTTGTGTTGTTCTCCAATCCCATTGATAGAGCACAAATCCGTGTGTTTGGTAGTCGAATTTATCCTCAGAACATTGACCATTTTATGTGGGCGTTTCAAGAAGCGACAATTCGTCCGTACGGCTACCTGTTCGTAGATTTAAAAGCCCATACCCCCGAAGATCGTCGGCTGACGACCCACCTGTTACCCGGCGAGGAATCACCACAACGGCCTATACCCCTACACCATCCGCCGAGTGCACTCCTGGCAGAGCAGCAGCAGAAGCCCACCCCCATACAGCGGGCCCGCTTCATACCATCAGTCCTGGAATATCACCCAACCGTGAAGGCCCAACCCGAGGTTGAAGAACATAATGTGAACTCGAGGCTATGGAAGGATTTGTTCAAAGAAAGTATGGACGCCGAGATGGGCGGGATGTTGGAGGCCACAGGAAACAAGTTTCAACGCAAAGGGTATTCGAAAGAGGAAGCTGCAATTTTAGCCCATAACAGATTGGCACCCAGACTACGACGGGCTTTACGTCAGCAGTATGTCGACTTACTGACCCATATGAAATTGTTGGATAAGGACCCAGTCCATATGGAAATTGAAAGAACAGCGTCGATGTTGAAAACCTCGGGCATGAACTGGAAAGCGGCGTATGTCAGAGCAATAGCACAAAAGAAACATTTGTTCGAACGCATCATTAAACAACGTTAAAGCATTAAGAAAGTGTGTTAAAGCGTTGAGACGAGCGTTAAGGCGTAACGACGGGCGTTGACGGGCGTCACTGCATTTCGATGAATTGGTGTCAATTCCATGAAATCAGAGCTTCTGAGCTAATTCACCAGGGCGTTGAAGCGTTGAGCTAAGCGTTGATGGGCGTTACTGTCTATAAAAGCGAGCGTATTCCCAAACACGCACAGTCGACGTTCAACCGTCAACATGGCTTATACTTGTTCTGAGTGTGAACGCACGTTCACCAGACATTACGATATGATGCGACACCAGAAAAATATACATGGGACTGAAGACGCCGAGGAGCCCGTTGAGGCAGATACTGATACAGAGATTGATGAGAGTGCATCGACTGATACCGAATCCAAGATGGCTGACAGTCTATCTACTGATATGGAGAGCTTGACCTCAGAGAATCAGCCTTCATCCCAGGAAAGTGAGGCAGAACCTACCTTCTGGGATCGTATTGTGACAGCAGCTATCAATACTCACGCTGAAGCGATCGAGGACGCCGGAGAGGATAATTTACAACAGACGTACACCCAAATGCGCCCCCGCATCAGGAAAACAGCCATGGCGATCTATGAACAGTATACCTTACTACCGCTTGAAATGAAAGGGGACCCCACGCACAGGTCCATCATGAAGACCAAGCGTCACTTGGAAGAGGATATGGGTTTACCACCCACCGAGGCCCTGGAAAATGCGATCAAAATGCGCAAACAACTGTTTCAGGACATGCTGCCCGAAGAATATCCAGGCCTGGCCGACGATGATTAGAATAAACGGTTCAGAATGAACATGACCGAAGAAGGAACTCTCTGAAATGGCGACTTCTGATTGGACAAGAATACATCTAACGGACAGGAACGAATAGGACAGATGCAAATGGCGGTCTCTGATTGGACAAGAGTCTTTCTTGAATTGTAAACATACCCAACGCGGCTCCCCCAGCGTGGGTATGTTATGATGGAGGGGAAAATAAACTATATGAAAAAAAACTTGTTGTTGTTGTTGTTCCCTCATGTGTCATCCTTGTTGTTGTTGTTTTCTCTCTCTCTCCGGTCTATATCATGGCGTCAAAACGTCTAGCAGGACCCATACAAGGACCAGTTTTCGACACTAGGTGACCACATCCCGACGGAATGGCCAGTTTTCGACACCGGATGTGCCGCCATCTTGAACATACGTGCCGCCATCTTGGATATGGCCCATAATGCACCGGGTCAAAATACTCGCTTCTGATTGGCTGAGAGCTCTGTGACGGATTTGAAATACTCGCTTCTGATTGGACGAGAGCTCCGCATTGCGTCTGCGCATGCGCAGAATGATATTCCTACCGCACCATCTCGACCCCAAATACCTTCATGTACCGCCCGAAAATGGCCACTTTCGCTACTACTCGTACCGATGACGTCACCGATGACGTCACAGATGACGCGAACATCCCTCAAATCGGAATGTACACCCCGAGAACTACAAGATGACACCTTCGAGGACGCATTCGAACCGTGAATAGCCCATCTCGATCCCAAATACCTTCATGTACTGCCCGAAAATGCCACTTTCGCTACTACTCGTACCGATGACGTCACCGATGACGTCACAGATGACGCGGACATCCCTCAAATCGGAATGTACACCCGAGAACTACAAGATGACACCTTCCAGGACGCATTCGAACCGTGAATAGCCCATCTCGACCCCAAATACCTTCATGTACTGCCCGAAAATGGCCACTTTCGCTACTACTCGCACCGATGACGTCACCGATGACGTCACAGATGACGCGAACATCCCTCAAATCGGAATGTACACCCCGAGAACTACAAGATGACACCTTCCAGACGCATTCGAACCGTGAATAGCCCATCTCGACCCCAAATACCTTTCCTCTCAATGCCCTAAAATGGCAACTTTATTTATTACAAACCAACTGCGCTGCGCAGATTACCCATGCAGTAAAAAACACACCATTCTGACTCTACCCCACACAAACTTCACTTTGACACCTCACACGACCCATTCGAACCGTGATTAGCTCATCTCTAACCCAAACACACCCCTACATAGCACCCAAAATGCCTGTTTTCTATACTACGGCCAGACTGCGCATGCACAGACTATTGAACACGGACGAACCATTAGTGTAGTCAAGTGCTCCTCCACGAGAGCTTCAAAATAAGACATCACTCGACCCCATTGGACCATTAGGGACTCACCTAGACTCCAACATGTCCACCCCGTATGGCCCTATACACCCATAGCCATGCAGTATAGGCCTATGGGCCTACCCAGGCCTCGGTGACTTTTTTCAAAAATTTCACCGATTCGCTCCGCAACACTTCCTATCGTGTTCTAAATGACGAGACGAGTAAAACGAGACCCCACAACTCTACCGCAAATGTATAGAAGTACGTTTCCCAGGGGGATAAACATTGAACCTATACCCCAGTATGGGACTATATGGGGCTCGGTGACTTTTTTCAAAAATTTCACCGATTCGCACGGGGACACTTCCTATCATGGTCTAAATGACGAGACGAGTAAAACGAGACCCCACAACCCTACCGCAAATGTATAGAAGTACGTTTCCCAGGATGGTCCTATACCTCCCATACCCCATAGGCATTTTCCCGTAATTTAGGATAAAGTCCGTATTCCGTATTTTTTCAGGAAAATTTTTACATACACCCACCCTGGAACTAGGGGGAGATAACTCTATTGATAGACAAGCCCCGTTAAGCCCGGCGACCTATATACCCCTCATACCCCATATAGGCATTTTCCCAGGTTTTTCGATAAAGTCCGTGTTCCTTATTTTTTTTTTCAGGAAAAATTTTACATGCACCCACCCAGCCAGCAAATACCCCTTGACCTAGGCTTCACGTTGATACCTCACTCGACCCCATTCGACCGGTAGGGGCTCCCCTAGCTCCAAAACGGCTATTTCCATACCCTTCGGCCACCGCGCATGCGCACAATGCCGATATTTCAATCCCACACCCAGCCCATTAGATGTCCCTTCACCTAAGCTTCACTTTGATACCTCACTCGACCCCATTGGTCCATTAGTGGCTCCCCTAGCTCCAACACGGCTATTTCCACACGGTTGGTCCACACGAGTTGTCTCCCTTGCGTCAGTGTGTGCAGATGGCGCTACTGTCGACGCCGTGATATGGAAAGGGCATCCCCACACCATCCTGGAGCCGCCATTTTGTTTGTTGTTTTCTTGCGGAGATACACGGGACAATAAACACTCGACCCTAGGGTGGTACAGATGCTAGACTGATCCTATTAACATGGTACAACACCTATAGATTATGTTTATTATTATTATATGGCTTAGAGGTTTTTTTGAGGGTAATGTGAGGGTTTTTTCTCCCCGTGACGTCCCCACCGCCTCGTTTGCTCCCTTGCGCCGTCTAAAAACACCGCCATTTTACAAGTAATTAATTAAAATTAATTAATTAATTAATTAATTTATTTGAAATACTAGTACCCATCCTCCGTATGGCAGAACTGTACAACCCAGAACAAGTCTAGACATGCCTTGATCACGTGATCGTCATGGGGAAACCCCCACTGGGGAATCCCCCGAAAAGTTCCGCCACACTCCGCCACCGGGGGGAACAAAAAAGTAGGTCAATATGGTCTGTAATGCGGTAACACTACTACTCACATTGAAGTTGACAAGAAATGTAAGAAAATGTCAAAGGACGAAATACTTGAATGGTAGGCAATTTTACATAATCCGTGTGGTAATTTCGGCCATTGACATCGCGCGAACAAATTCAGCCCGTATCGGCGGGTCACTTGCTAGTCACGTGCACTCGCCCAACGTTCCCAGTTCTTTGACATGAGCGTTGAAAGTGCGGGAGTTGAGCTGTTTTGATTGATGGATTTACGCAATTAAAAGGAATAGATCGAAGAGTTATTAAGTTTGAACTAATGAATTGAAGTTTGGAGAGTACGTTGAGGTAGGAAATAAGGACGGATAACGTTTTATTGAATATGTGAGTTGCCGTTTTAGTCGGGGGGGGGGAGGGTGGCGGGAAACTGTGGTCCGCAAGTGCGACACCTTGTTTCAATGGAGTAGGAGGAGCGTATATACCAATAACAAGCGACTGTGGTTAATTTACACAATTACAACAACAACGAAACATTCTTGATTGATTATCATTTCAAAATGGCCGGTATGGACCAGAGTATCTGGTCTTGGGAAAATTGACGATGACTTGGGCCTAGTATTACGCAAGTTTCAGAGCATTCGGTCCAGTCATTTTGAAGAAGATTTTTTTTTTTTTTTTTTGGCAGGTCAACCGTTCAACCACTCAACGGTATTGGTTTTCTTCAGTTCATGACCTTTCCAATATAGCGTGCCTATCAGGGTAAAGAGAATAAGCCTTTGCCAAAGAGCCATGGCCCCGTTCCCCGCCAACGGCGCACTGCTGGCAACTGTAGCCACAGGGGCTCGTTACCGTTTTTAATTCGTTAATTCAGTTGATTACAGGTGGAGGGATCGAGGTAGGAAATAAATGGGGAAGGGAGGACAATCAAGTCGGAGCCGTCGCCTCACCACGCTCAAAAAACTCTTGTTTTATATCCCCTTGTCTTCGAAAATCGAATAAACTTCCCTTTTAACAGATCGAGAAATGGTTAAAACGCATATATCATACTTTACCTTCTCCCGATCTGGCCTCTTTAAGCAAAAAAGTCCATTTACCCGCCAAATTTTAACCGATATTTCCAGACTGACCAAAATCTCGATAATTGTGCTCAGTGCTCGAGAACGAGCGAGACTTCCTCGCCAGGCCCGAGTTTGTCGCGAGCCGTCAGTCGCTATGCCCGTGGTGGCTGTAAGGGCAACATTCTTCCCCTGTTGTTTTATGATTTGCCACTTTTCTTATTAAAAACGTTTTTCCAGAACCTGCCTGCCCCTAGATAATAACATTGTGTCCTGCGAGACCGGCAGTCTCAGCTTGCTTGCTCTCGTCTCACGCCATTCTGGTCTTAAGCTGATAGTTGACTTGCGACGAACCCTGACGAGGAAGTCTCGCTCGTTCTCGGGCACTCTGATGAGAGGAATTATCGAGATTTTGGTCAGTCTGGAAATATCGGTTAAAATTTGGTGGGTAAATGGACTTTTTTTTTGGCATAAAGAGGCCAGATCGGGAGAAGGTGAAGTAAGATATATGCGTTTTATCTATTTTTCGATCTGTTAAAAGGAAAATTTATTCGATTTTCGAAGACAAGGGAATATAAAACAAGAGGTTTGTGAGCGTGATGAGGTGACTGCTCCGACTCGATTGTCCTCGTTTCCCCATTTATTCCCCACATCGACCCCCCTGTAATCAACCTAATTAACCAATTAACAACGGTAACGAGCCCCTGTGACTGTAGTCTACATGCTGTGCCCGAAATACTGCGCAGATAATGGGGATCAATCAAATATATCTGTGACAAGGCTCCCACTAAAATATTTTTTGTTTCATGATTTAGTGATCAATGCAAATTAAAAAGCAAAAAGTTGAAACTTAAAATGTATGGAATGGAGGGATAAATTGAAAGAAGTGTTTTTTATTCTGGTTCTTGACTGCCTACTACACTAAATTATTTCCGAAAGAGCTTAAAATCTGTCAAATTTGTTGAAATTATCCGATCCTGGTTCTTTAAATATGGAACGAGGGGATATGTACTTTGCAGTAATGCTCCAAAAAATAACCCGTCCACAACATTTTTCGAGGGGGCCCAAGAGTGGGCGCTGACTGGGAAAAGGGACCATCCATGGCTCTTTGTAAAATGGGTCACAAAATTCAAGACGGCAGCGAAACCACGTGCCCTATAGATCTATTGTTTGAATATTTTTGATCGCCATGTCCTATTGTATATAAGATACTGCAACACGGTAAAAGTGAATGCGGGACTTTGGCGTCGCCTTGCGTGGGTAGTAGTCTTGTTGTGAAATTCGGCGACAGCGGCACATCATTTTTCATTCTCATGATGTCTAAATAAAAACTTAGGCACGTTTATACTCCAGATGACATATTCTTCATCGGCAATGGCAGTCATCTTGTTTCAGGGAGAAACTTTTCATATTGAGAGACCCCGATCCTCCTGTATCAAGTTTCGCATCGATCGGTTCAGAGAAGACCTCAGAAGTGTTTTTAGTTAATCCAAGATGGCCACCTAAGCTTTCGACCAATCAGCTCTATTAGGGGCTATGCACCAATTTCCATGTGGCTCAATAACTATGTGAAGGTTCGGCTTCATCGATTGAGCGGTGCTGACTGCACGAATGACGCAAAGTCTGGCGGAAGGAAAATAAAATTATACCAATAAAAAAGGTGAGCAGCCATGCGGCTTTGTCCCCTAATTGGAAAGCCCGAGGTAGAAATTACATTATTTTATGAGAATGGCCAATTCAAAAAGAACGCTGATTGTTTGTTTGTTTTAATTTGTTTTTTTGTTTTTTTGTTTTTTTTTTTCAAATTTAAAGTTTTATATTTTGCTGTAATCCTAAATTTATACGCTTTTCGTTAAAATATATATAGGCCTGTGGCATTTTTTTTTTTTGCTGTAGAAATGCGAGAGAGTGTGTATAAACGTCTCAAGTGGGGCCTATGGTCGTAAACACTTCACTCTCAAATATGGATTGCAATGTTAACTTGATGAGGTTGGAATTATTCGGATATCGGAATATAATTTTTAAAATTGATTTCATTGTTCCAACACAATTATCTTGGTGACGTTTTGTACTATTTTCACAAGTCCACAGGTGGACTAACTTGTTGACAAGATGACCCACTGTTAAAATTTAAGAGAGAAAATCTCTGAACCTGAATTGTGTTGAACTTTTATATATGTGTAGAAGTGTCGATAGTGAACTGTTATTAACTGCGAAATCTAGCCTACACATCTGTTGTGTTATTATTTTTACTCTTCGATTTATAATTGCACGCCTCCATGTAAAAATTCAGGTGTGCAGTTTCTTCTGTATTAAATTCTGTATTGATTTTACCGGTGTGTATTAGTTCAGTCATTTTAGGCATAACTGGTATCGAACACTCCATTACTTTCAACAGAAGGTACCGTGTCTCCCCTTTTTGTAGTCATGTCGTGTCGTGTATAATATTCCTACGAAGTAGGCTACCATATGCAAATTGTCCGGTAATGAGTGAGTGAGTCAGTCAGTCAGTCAGTCCATCCGAATCCTTTCGTCGGCAAAATAAGGAGAACCGTTGTTATTAGAATCTTGATTTTTGGCATGAAGTTGCATTAGGGCATTGTTACCAGCAAGTTCTGAGCTGACCGAATTCTGATGAAAATCTTGATTTATAATTATTTTTTAATTATTTATTATTAATGGCTCAGCGAGTGCACTGTCATGTCCATCGGGAACCCTTGGCTGTATGTTTCACTGTGACTTTTGAATGTTCCCTGATACGGCATATCACGTTGGACACATCGGAGTGGTATAGACAGAGCATAAGTTGTCAACTTGACCTACTTTCGAGGCCGTACGCATGGCCGCAACGCCACTTCCGGTTTCTAGACCAAATTGTACCTCCAACACAAGAGTGCTTCCCGCAAAGTTCACTATAGTTCCGGCACTTTCGGTGTGCGTGACCTTTGACCTCGGATCGGTCTGGCGGTGATGCGGTCGCGGGGAAAAAGACTCCGCGGACAGAAAGTAGTCCCTTGTCAACCAAGTGACTTCCAGTGTTAATCTATACGAGGAATACATGTATGGACACTGGTATCGTTCTAATGATAGGAATGCATGTACTGACCTTTAGCATCCGGGACCTTTTCAACATCCCGATGAAGTCCTGTGTGACGTCACTTCCGGTGTGACTCTATCGGGCGTGACCTTGGAGCAGGGAGGGTCGAAAAAATACCCGAAACCATGGGAAGGAAGACTTATAGTAATAAACATAATCTATAGATGGTGTACCATGTTATTAGGACCAGTCTAGCATACGTGCGACCCAGAGTCGAACGTTTATTGTCCAGTACATCTTCGCAAAAAATCAACAAACAAAAATGGCGGCTCCGCTTGCTGTGGGGACGGCATGGGGAGAGGGTGCATGTAAAAGTTTCTCAGAAAAAAAATATAAAAAGCGGAACATGGACTTTACCCCTACAATAGGGAAAACCCCTATCAACCATGTCCAAAAGGGGAAATATCGGTCCCCGGGCTTATCGGGGCCTGCCTATCAAATCATGGGTGGGTGCATGTAAAAGTTTCTCCAGAAAAAATATAAAAAGCGGCACACGGACTTTACCCCTACAATAGGGAAAACCCCTATCAACCATATCCAAAAGGGCTAATATCGGTCCCCCGGGCTTATCGGGGTCTGCCTGTCAAGTCATGGGTGGGTGCATGTAAATTGAGGATTTGTCTCCGAAAATATAAAAAGCGGAACACGGACTTTACCCCTACAATAGGGGAAAACTCCTATCAACCATGTCCAAAAGGGCTAATATCGGTCCCCGGGCTTATGCGGGCCTGCCTATCAAATCATAGGTGGGTGTATGTAAAATGAGGATTTGTTCCCGAAAATATAAAAATCGGAACACGGACTTTACCTCTACAATAGGGGAAACCCCTATCAACCATGTCCAAAAGGGCTAATATCGGTCCCCGGGCTTATCAGGGACTGCCTATCAAGTCATGGGTGGGTGTATGTAAAATGAGGATTTGTTCCCGAAACTATAAAAAGCGGAACACGGACTTTACCTTTACAATAGAGGAAAAAACTCTATCAACCAGGTCCAAAAGGGCTAATATCGGTCCCCGGGCTTATCGGGCCCCGAAATGCAGTGACGCCCGTCGTTACGCGTTAGCGCCCGTCTCAACGCCTTAACGCCTATCTTTACGCCTTAACGCCCGTCTCAACGCCTGAACGCCCTATCTTTACGCCTGAACGCCCGTCTCAGCGCCTTAACGTGCAATAAAGGAGATTTGGCGGACGATTGATCTGGTCAAACAGGGCTATACCACCAAACACTGGTCAAACAGGGCTATACCACCAAACACTGGTCAAACAGGGCTATACCACCAAACACTGGTCAAACAGGACAATACCACCAAACACTGGTCAAACAGGACTATACCACCAACCACTGGTCAAACAGGTCTATACTACCAAACAATGGTCAAACAGGGCTATACCAGCAAACACTGGTCAACCAGGGCTATACCAGCAAACACTGGTCAGACAGGGCTATACCACCAAACACTGGTCAAACAGGGCTATGCCACCTATGATGACCCATATTGAACGGAAGTAATCTTTGACCCATGCGCACCATTATTATCCGGTATTCTGTAAGAGCATTTGGAAACCTGTTGACCTCAAAAATGTGCATATGCTCTGTGAGGTCACTTCCGCTTCCGGTCACGTGACCGGAACTGACCTTTGACCCCTGCGCACAAGAACTTTCAACGGCCCTTTTCAGGGCCTGCGCAGGGGTCAAAGGTCACTTCAAGGTAAGCCCATGCATTCTTCAATTTTAACTTTTAAATGTTTAAATTGTTTAAATACAGACCCGCACTATTGTTTCGCCGCACTATTTTTCCTCTCGGAAGGACTTTTTCCCCAAAGAGGAGTCATTCGGCTCCACAACCGGATCACATAAACCCTGATATCACTCCGCCGACAAGGTCAACATACGCGCTTCTGATTGGTCGATAGGACGGTCACCTCCCCGCACTTCCCCGCGCCCCGCACTTCCCAGAGGTCAAAGCTCATCATGAGATAGAGTGCACTCAGAGGTCAAAGGTCACGGATAGTATATATAGCTTTCCTATACTTCGGGACTACTTTTTCTGTCCTCGGAATGTCAAATACCCCGTTGAATTTTACCCGGGGGAACAAATAAAATACGAAACTACGGCTATGAAACTACTTTATCAATATGGTTTTAAATGCGGTGACTATACTACTAACCTCATTCAGTTTTTTTATAGCTGTATATAATGATTTGTGACGTATTCCGAATATCATTTTCCCAGTGAAGCTGCATACGACGTTACAAATATTTAATGTAGATATACCGATATGTGACTTTAACCTGAAATATGCGCTGATGTAAATTTCTGGAACACTCATGACGAAAGAGTCTTCGCAATTAATGGAAAGGGAGACTCCGAAGTCAGATCAACATACAAACCTGTAACCATCTTGGTCATCTATACGCGGTAAGACTGACCCTGGGATCGTGTGTATCCATTTTCAATCTACTTTCATCAACTGCAAGAGGGAATGTCCAGAAATCAATACCACGTGACTTCGTCAGCCAATCAGCTAAAGTCTACCGACGTAATCTCAACGTAACCCGCCATTTGCGAGTCATGTGATGTCCTACCTGTTCAAAATTCCAGATCTACCACACCTCTTGGATGATACGAAGGTTATTCATACCTATATATTTTGTAAGCCCAGGCAATATCGGTTTCCGAAGTGGCATGAAAACCTGTAATTTATCAGATTTCTCGAGTCTGTTCTCCGCCGGATGAAGGCCGAACAGAATAAGGTAAAGTACCGGATATCGCTACGCGATAATGGAGACACACGATTCGCAAGCCACCTTATGGATGACGAAGTGTACGCAAATGATCAACATACGATGCAGGTGCAAGTGCAATGCAAGGTCATCCTCCCCACAGCGCATGCTGCATTCGATTTAATGTGTGTCCATGCTAGCCGACAATGTCACAGAGGGCGTTGCGCGTCTTATCCACCTGAATGATATTGTAACGTGTGCCGAGCCGGTCAATGAACGGGACACAGATGAGCGTAATCTCGTTAAATGGTAGCGTACAAGCTGTGAGGCCACGGTCCCTGTCGGCACAAGTCCTTGCCAACTAGAGATTCACTTCGGCCTGACACCTTGTCTGGATCGAGAAAGTAGGAGAGTATAGACTAACTGGCTGCTGGCGCTTTTCACACGGTAATTAATCGTAGGAGCGGCCTGGTCGCTGACCCCTTCCCCATATGGAATGTCGATGGAGCGGAGCCAAGGATAGCTGCTCGACGTCCTTCCTTCTTCCGGCTCTTGGAGCGAGGCTATGGATATATCGGCTGTCTTCCATCTAAGGTAGGAAAATCGTCCCCAGAAAGTCCCCGGAATGTGTTGTGGCTTCTCACCGTGGATATGCCCGTCGCAGGAACGCCGTGGATACATCTATTCATCTTGTAGGTACGTATTCCCTTCTACAGGTCGGTTCGTCTTCCCACCGTGGATACGTCTGCTTCTTCTTGTAAGAATTCCACTCTACAGGTCGGTTCGTCTCCCCACCGTGGATACGTCTGTCTTCACCTGGTTTGTACGTATCGACGATGCCACCTCTTCCGTGTGATTATCTCACCATAGGTTCGTCTAATAACCGTGAACTCGCCTGACTTCTATCCAGGCATAGTCTAGCTTGCGGATCCTCTCCTCAGGATGTACCCGGCTAGATGATGTGGTCTAATATTACGTCTCTGGCAGCGAGTCTGTCTGTAACAGTTTTGAGATGTTGCTTCGATGGAGCGCTCATAGGCACCGTGAACGGCCCAGACTGAGATAATCACGACCAATAATACAGACTTCCTTCAATGTCTCAGATCACGTCAAATTGCTCTGCTTCCCCTCACAGGTTGGTACCAGTTTCCTGTCACACGTTTCATGGCGAGAACGCTCTCTCCGCCTTGAACACTTCAGGGCCTCCAAACACATAAGCTGGCTTGTGAGAGTGACTTCTTCCTTCGAACTCCAATCAGGTAGATACAGTTGGATCCTAGGGATCACCAGTGCGGTATAGTGCTTCCATGTATCAGCAGCCCAATTACATAACCCTTGGAATATTACCGGTCGCCCGAACGCAGACTAGTATTCGCCGACAACACTGCTGCTCATTACCCTTCATTAATACTAGTCACTGGACTTCCTATGTTCCCTCTTCTTCGTACAGGCACCTTCCACCGATTACACGTCTGTGCATGCAATACTGTTCAGTCTATATGCCCAATAGAAGAGTATAGTTACTGGTTGCAGTTCATATCAAAAGGTGATTTCCATGCCTGATCTCCGTCTTTTATACAAATCAGACCTCGTACATGTAACGTCTTGTTGCCCGGTTGAATTTTCACACTTTCCCGCAGCGCCATCTACACTTTCCAGCCAAAGACAACTCACACAATTGTACAGTTTAGAAAGGATAACTCCGACCGTTATCACAAAGCAGACTTTGGGGGAATTCCCGACTTCTAGTTTCACTTTCGTTACCGCTGATTATGTCGATGTATAAGGTTTCTGTGTGATCGGGAACATTTGGTAACATTCTCCGTTGATATCACAGACCAAGATGGATATAAATACATGGCGGTGAGTTGATTTGGTTCGGGCTGTTCTTCAGTCCTGCTTTAACGCCCGTCAACACGCCTTAACGCTCGTCTCAACGCCCGTCTCAGTGACTTAACGCCCTATCTTTACACCTTAACGCCCGTCTCGACGCCCTGGTGAACTAGCTCAGAAGCTCAGATTTTCATGGAATTGCCACCAATACATCAAAATGCAGTGACGCCCGTCAACGCCCGTCGTTACGCCTTAACGCCCGTCTCAACGCCCGTCAACTCCCATCGTTACGCCTTAACGCCCTATCCTTACGCCTTAACGCCAGTCTCAACGCGGTATTACGCAGATTTCAGTCAATCAAACTTTTCCTTACTCTTCACCTGCAGTTGATGTAAAATTTGGACTTCTGATTGTTTGAAGTTTCTTGGGACATATAGTATCTCTTTTCCATCAATACGAGGAGAAAAACAGCTATGTACTTGTGTGTGAACATTGTGCTTAGTTAGCCGTCTCTCTTTCGGAAGATATGGAGGCTCTGAAGAGCCGATCTTTTCTGTCACTGTAAGACGGAACTGTCATTGCCACAGCGTCAAGGTCAATAGGACAAAGACAAATGTGAGGCCAACGAGCCGTCGCTGATTCCGGCGTGAGCGCTCGTGGTCTATAGCCCGGGCATCGAGGATGGCTGTCATAGTCCAGTAGTGGTGGGTGATAGCACACCTCTCCATCGAGTCCACTCTGTCGAGGACCGCTTCTGTGAACACTTTCAGGATCTGGCGTCGCCCCTCGTTGTCGTCGCCATCTCCAAACATGAACCGAACCAATGCTCTGTAACCCATGAGTGAAAGTAACGCCCCTTTAATGCTTAGCTTAACGCTTCACCGCCCTGGTGAAATAGCTCAGAAGCTCTGATTTTCATGGAATTGCCACCAATACATCGAAATGCAGTGACGCCCACCAACGCCCGTCGTTACGCCGTAACGCCAACGCCTTAACGCTCTATCTTTACACTTAACGTCCGTCTCAACGCCCGTCAACGCTTAGCTTAACGCTTCAACGCCCTGGTGAGCTAGGTCAGAAGCTCTTATTTTTTTTCATCGAATTGCCACCAATACATCGAAATACAGTGACGCCCGTCGTTACGCCGTAACGCCCGTCTCAACGCCCGTCAACGCTTAGCTTAACGCTTCAACGCCCTGGTAAACTAGCTCAGATGCTCTGATTTTCATGGAATTACCACCAATACATCGAAATGCAGTGACGCCCGTCGTTACGTCTTAACGCCCGTCTCAACGCCTTAACGCCTATCTTTACGCCTTAACGCCCGTCTCAACGCCTTAACGCCCTATCTTTACGCCTGAACGCCCGTCTCAGCGCCTTAACGTGCAATAAAGGAGATTTGGCGGACGATTGATCTGGTCAAACAGGGCTATACCACCAAACACTGGTCAAACAGGGCTATACCACCAAACACTGGTCAAACAGGGCTATACCACCAAACACTGGTCAAACAGGACAATACCACCAAACACTGGTCAAACAGGACTATACCACCAAACACTGGTCAAACAGGTCTATACTACCAAACAATGGTCAAACAGGGCTATACCAGCAAACACTGGTCTGCCCAGGGCTATACCAGCAAACACTGGTCAGACAGGGCTATACCACCAAACACTGGTCAAACAGGGCTATGCCATCTATGATGACCCATATTGAACGGAAGTAATCTTTGACCCATGCGCACCATTATTATCCGGTATTCTGTAAGAGCATTTGGAAACCTGTTGACCTAACAAATTTGCACATGCTCTGTGAGGTCACTTCCGCTTCCGGTCACGTGACCGGAACTGACCTTTGACCCCTGCGCGCAAGAACTTTCAACGGCACTTTTCAGGGCCTGCGCAGGGGTCAAAGGTCACTTCAAGGTAAGCCCATGCATTCTTTAATTTTAACTTTTAAATGTTTAAATTGTTTAAATACAGACCCGCACTATTGTTTCGCCGCACTATTTTTCCTCTCGGAAGGACTTTTTCCCCAAAGAGGAGTCATTCGGCTCCACAACCGGATCACATGAACCCTGATATCACTCCGCCGACAAGGTCAACATACGCGCTTCTGATTGGTCGATAGGACGGTCACCTCCCCGCACTTCCCCGCGCCCCGCACTTCCCAGAGGTCAAAGCTCATCATGAGATAGAGTGCACTCAGAGGTCAAAGGTCACGGATAGTATATATAGCTTTCCTATACTTCGGGACTACTTTTTCTGTCCTCGGAATGTCAAATACCCCGTTGAATTTTACCCGGGGGAACAAATAAAATACGAAACTACGGCTATGAAACTACTTTATCAATATGGTTTTAAATGCGGTGACTATACTACTAACCTCATTCAGTTTTTTTATAGCTGTATATAATGATTTGTGACGTATTCCGAATATCATTTTCCCAGTGAAGCTGCATACGACGTTACAAATATTTAATGTAGATATACCGATCTGTGACTTTAACCTGAAATATGCGCTGATGTAAATTTCTGGAACACTCATGACGAAAGAGTCTTCGCAATTAATGGAAAGGGAGACTCCGAAGTCAGATCAACATACAAACCTGTAACCATCTTGGTCATCTATACGCGGTAAGACTGACCCTGGGATCGTGTGTATCCATTTTCAGTCTACTTTCATCAACTGCAAGAGGGAATGTCCAGAAATCAATACCACGTGACTTCGTCAGCCAATCAGCTAAAGTCTACCGACGTAATCTCAACCTAACCCGCCATTTGCGAGTCATGTGATGTCCTACCTGTTCAAAAAGCCAGATCTACCACACCTCTTGGATGATACGAAGGTTATTCATACCTATATATTTTGTAAGCCCAGGCAATATCGGTTTCCGAAGTGGCATGAAAACCTGTAATTTATCAGATTTCTCGAGTCTGTTCTCCGCCGGATGAAGGCCGAACAGAATAAGGTAAAGTACCGGATATCGCTACGCGATAATGGAGACACACGATTCGCAAGCCACCTTATGGATGACAAAGTGTACGCAAATGATCAACATACGATGCAGGTGCAAGTGCAATGCAAGGTCATCCTCCCCACAGCGCATGCTGCATTCGATTTAATGTGTGTCCATGCTAGCCGACAATGTCACAGAGGGCGTTGCGCGTCTTATCCACCTGAATGATATTGTAACGTGTGCCGAGCCGGTCAATGAACGGGACACAGATGAGCTTAATCTTGTTAAATGGTAGCGTACAAGCTGTGAGGCCACGGTCCCTGTCGGCACAAGTCCTTGCCAACTAGAGATTCACTTCGGCCTGACACCTTGTCTGGATCGAGAAAGTAGGAGAGTATAGACTAACTGGCTGCTGGCGCTTTTCACACGGTAATTAATCGTAGGAGCGGCCTGGTCGCTGACCCCTTCCCCATATGGAATGTTGATGGAGCAGAGCCAAGGATAGCTGCTCGACGTCCTTCCTTCTTCCGGCTCTTGGAGCGAGGCTATGGATATATCGGCTGTCTTCCATCTAAGGTAGGAAAATCGTCCCCAGAAAGTCCCCGGAATGTGTTGTGGCTTCTCACCGTGGATATGCCCGTCGCAGGAACGCCGTGGATACATCTATTCATCTTGTAGGTACGTATTCCCTTCTACAGGTCGGTTCGTCTTCCCACCGTGGATACGTCTGCTTCTTCTTGTAAGAATTCCACTCTACAGGTCGGTTCGTCTCCCCACCGTGGATACGTCTGTCTTCACCTGGTTTGTACGTATCGACGATGCCACCTCTTCCGTGTGATTATCTCACCATAGGTTCGTCTAATAACCGTGAACTCGCCTGACTTCTATCCAGGCATAGTCTAGCTTGCGGATCCTCTCCTCAGGATGTACCCGGCTAGATGATGTGGTCTAATATTACGTCTCTGGCAGCGAATCTGTCTGTAACAGTTTTGAGATGTTGCTTCGATGGAGCGCTCATAGGCACCGTGAACGGCCCAGACTGAGATAATCACGACCAATAATACAGACTTCCTTCAATGTCTCAGATCACGTCAAATTGCTCTGCTTCCCCTCACAGGTTGGTACCAGTTTCCTGTCACACGTTTCATGGCGAGAACGCTCTCTCCGCCTTGAACACTTCAGGGCCTCCAAACACATAAGCTGGCTTGTGAGAGTGACTTCTTCCTTCGAACTCCAATCAGGTAGATACAGTTGGATCCTAGGGATCACCAGTGCGGTATAGTGCTTCCATGTATCAGCAGCCCAATTACATAACCCTTGGAATATTACCGGTCGCCCGAACGCAGACTAGTATTCGCCGACAACATTGCTGCTCATTACCCTTCATTAATACTAGTCACTGGACTTCCTATGTTCCCTCTTCTTCGTACAGGCACCTTCCACCGATTACACGTCTGTGCATGCAATACTGTTCAGTCTATATGCCCAATAGAAGAGTATAGTTACTGGTTGCAGTTCATATCAAAAGGTGATTTCCATGCCTGATCTCCGTCTTTTATACAAATCAGACCTCGTACATGTAACGTCTTGTTGCCCGGTTGAATTTTCACACTTTCCCGCAGCGCCATCTACACTTTCCAGCCAAAGACAACTCACACAATTGTACAGTTTAGAAAGGATAACTCCGACCGTTATCACAAAGCAGACTTTGGGGGAATTCCCGACTTCTAGTTTCACTTTCGTTACCGCTGATTATGTCGATGTATAAGGTTTCTGTGTGATCGGGAACATTTGGTAACATTCTCCGTTGATATCACAGACCAAGATGGATATAAATACATGGCGGTGAGTTGATTTGGTTCGGGCTGTTCTTCAGTCCTGCTTTAACGTTTGGAGGATACCAAAATTCGTTGCACCACTCACGCCTTCGAAATATCGGCGCCCTCGCCGATGCTCGGTCACGCTGTTTAAAGTACTTGATTGGTCTTGATTGATGGGCTGTGTACAGTAAATCACCAAAGAAAAATCGGTGTGTCGGACCTTCGGAGTTCACATATATTTAGTATGCCTGCATGTCAGGACATAGTTCCGAAATCGACTAGGTCTTCGAGTCTCTCGGCCACATCTGGTTCGTTTTCGCAACTGGCCAAAGTTGGGCCGAGTCCGCAATACGTCTGGGAGCCCTTGATGTGCTTCTTTTGTCCGTCTGCACGCTTTGGTAATCCACAAGGTAAGGAAAAATGCCCCTCTGCTGGTCTTCAGGCTCGATTCAACTTCATCGTCGGCGTCATCTCCAGATTCTTCGCTGCTTTCTCCAACAGTCCGTTGATGGCAAGCTTTAAGGCGGTCCGTCCTCGCCTTGGATGCGGTACGTAACATCAGATATGGCTTCTTTCACCGTGAAGGGGCCCAGCCATCGATCCCTCAGCTTAGGGTTCTCTCCCTTTCGTTTAACCGTGGTGTGTAAATATACCAAATCGCCCGGAGAATAGGTGTTTTGATTAGCCCGGGTATTGTATACCTTCTTCTCTCCCCTTAGGTTCTTACCAGTCGTCTGCCTGGCTTTTTAGTGTAGCTCGACCAGTTCATCACGTAGATTTTCCACCCAGGCAACAGGTTCGCACTTTTCAGCCGGCGATGCTCCGAGACTCAAGTGAGAAGGTAAAGTTACCTCCCTTCCAAACATCATCATGTTTGGTGACAGTCTCGTTGTTTCGTGGGCCGTGGACCGATAGGCCAGAAGAACGAGAGGTATGTGCAGGTCCCAATCCCCGGGATGCCGATCAACACTAGCGTGTAACATCTGTGCCAATGTGCGATTAAACCTTTCGATCATCCCGTTGGACTGGGGGTGATAAGCGGTTGTCCTCGTTTTGCGCATACCCAGAATTCTGCACATCCCGCTAAATAGACGGCTTTCAAATTGGCGACACTGGTCCGAGTGGATGAGAGTGGGGACGCCGATCCTGGACACATAATGGTCCACCAGTGCTTGCGCCACGGTCGATGCCTCCTGGTTGGGTAGAACCACTACGTCGACCCAGCGGGTAAAGTTCTCTCCTATCACAAGAACATATGCATTTCCGCTATCTGTCGCCAGGATCGGTCCAAGTAGGCCTACGGCTATCCTCTCTCCGAGACTTCCCGTCGTCTGTCCTCGGTGTGGCCCTCTGGGTTTCTTGCCCGTGCCCTTGCGTCGGCTGCACACGCCACAACTTCTGCACCAGTGTCTCACATCTGTTTGAAGATACGGCGAGGTATAGGCCTGCCGGATTTGTGATATCGTCTTCATCACGCCAAGATGTCCCCCAGTGGGTTTATCGTGCCACTCATCCATGACTCTTCGTCTCAGGATTCGAGGAACAACCCACAACCGACGAATAGTTCTCCCTTGAGTGTCACCCCATCTTCTCACAAGTACCCCATCTTGGACATCCAACAGTTTGTATATAGTCCAAAGGCACTTGGTGACTGTGCTGTGTGCGCTGACATTTTCCCACGCCGGACGTGTTCCTTGAACAATCCATCTTAAGACTGGTCCGATGTCGGGATCATTTGCCTGAGCCTTTGCAAAGTCTTCCCGTCACGCCTTCGGCTCAATTAATCGTGCAGTCGGCTCAGCCAACTCTGGGGGTCCCTGTATCTCCACACTGTTTACGTGGTTTTCTAATCAGAGCATCTGCATTTTCGTGCTTCTTTCCTGGCCAGTGTTCGATCATGAAGGTGTAAAGGGACAGGGCTTGAATCCATCGCGCCAGCTGACCCTCAGGGTCCTTGAAATTCATGAGCCAACGTAGGGATGAACGGTTCGTACGTAGCAGAAATGGTTTACCGTACAGGTAATGACGGAGGTATTTTACGAAGTAAACCACCACCAAAAGCTCACGACGTGTTATGCAGTATGACCGTTCGGAAAAGACTCGACTGCCGTAGCCCACTAATCGTTCCTCTCCGTTGATTCTTTGAAAGAGCACAGCACCGATTCCGAAGTTACTGGCGTCTGTATCGAAGATGAATGGCTCCTTCCAGTCTGTCATGACCAAAACCGGTGACGTCATTTTCTGTTTGAGGGTATCGAAGGCGTTTTGGGCCACTTCGTCCCATGTCTTTTTCTTCTCAGTAAGCTGATGCAATGGGACGCCGATGGTAGCAAAGTCACGTATGAACCTCCTGTAGTAACTACAGAGACCCAGGAATCTGCGGACTTCTGTCTGTGTCACGGGAACCGGCCATTCTTGAACAGATGGAATCATGTCAGGATCTGTCCGGACCCCTTCGTCAGAGACAACGTGTCCTAGGTACAACGCCTCTCGAGTAACTATGGTACATTGGATGGTTCTAGCTTTAGACCGTGTTGCTGTAGCCTGACGAAGACGTATTCCAATCTTTGCATCAACTGTTCAAAAGTGTGACCAAAGACGACCACGTCGTCTAGGTAAATTAAGCAGGTCTCATGACGGCTTCCATCAGACGCTCGAATGTCCCTGGAGCATTACACAAGCCAAAGGGCATAACCTGGAATTGGTATAACCCCTTCTTTGTGGCGAATGCGGTCTTGGACCTGTTGCTGGTTCTATCACCCCCCTCTCAAGCATCTCGTTCACCTGTTTGTCTATTTCTTGGCTGGCGTATATCGGTGGTATGCGGATTGAAGGTGCATTACCCGTCTTGATGTGATGTTGGACCAGGCTGGTGTGTCCCATACCGCTGTCGTCTTTCGCAAATAGGGTTGAGTACTTGGTAACTAATTCTTCCACCTTTAAGGCCTATTGGTCAGTCAACCTGTTGCTGGACTCCTAAACCAGTCCTTTCAGATGTTCTGGGCACCCGGCTGATCGTATCTTCTTTGGTACCCTTGTCAGTCTGGAATATGGTCCCTCTTTTCGGTGCTTGTTTGATATACGACATCAACTGCATCAATCCTCGAGAGGTTGCCGCATAATGTACCAGCCTTTATTACTGCGGGTTCGCTAGATAGATTAAGGAATCTTACAGTTACATGTCATTCAGAGTTCACTTGAGACAGCGTCCTTGCCATGATCGCCCCGGTCCGTTGTGTGAATTCCGGTTCGTTCTTTGTCATGACGACTTCTCCTCCTAGCGTTCATTTTGCTTTAACAACAGTGACCATCTGAGTACCTGGGGTTATGGTAAATGTTTCCGGAATAGACACTCGATGACAGCTCGGAAATCCCACTACTTCACACTTGATGAATCTTCCCCCGATCCTCAGGCGGTGACTTACGGCGTCGATCACGCAATGGTGTTTCGTTAAAACCGTGAGTGTTCCAACCACCATTTTCTGCTTACGCATTACCTCTCCAATCGTCAACATAAATTCACCCTCGCCTTCGAGGTCCATGTCCGTCCATTCCATCGGCGATACGAAGGCAGGGAAAGGAAGGTTTACTCAGTGGTGGCTTTCTTCCAGGTTCTAGTTGGTCGGAGACAACTGTATCTACTGTAACGCCCCTGTATCTACGCAGCATGGCATCATGGTTGGTCCAATACGTACGTCCAGCCTCCCTTGGGGAATTCTCCTTCTGTACTGCCGAAGGGTGCATGGGATTAGAAGGTGGTTTTCGTAGCTGCGGACAGGATCGTCGAAAATGGTCGGCTTCCCCGCACTTCCAGTAATACCTTGATCTTTTCCCGGTCTCGCGGCGTTGTCGATTGGAATACGGTCCTCCTTGTTGTCGTGGCTTGGTCTTATCTTTGGTTATCTGGTCTACCAACTTCTTGAACTGCCGTCTTAGTTCTTCCATCTGGGAAGTAAATTTGTCTTCTTTGATATTAGTCTTCTCTTCCTCTCGCTTCCCGGTACTCTTTGCCTTATGAGTGGTCCTCCAATGCTGGGCTGACCGGTAAGCTTCTACTTCTACCGCTGTATGTACCGCAGCATCCAATGATTTGGGATGAGATTGCCAAACTTGGAACCGTAGGTCATCACCCAATGCCTCTAAGAATTGGTCCGTAGCCAGTGTATCTTGAACGTCATCACCAGCGTCGGGGTAGGCGAGCTGAAGGAGGCGTATAATGCTAGAACCGAGCTCGGCCAATCCTTCATCTTTTTGTCGAAACCTTGTTTTCAGTTGAGATTTGTACAAATCCGTCTGGTTTGGTGGTGCGAACCGGCGTTCTAGAGCGGATACAAGACTTGCATAATCTACCTCTCCTGGTTTGGACTTCAATGCGGCGAAGACCTCCTGGCAGCTCCCCGTAATGATACGGTTAAGCCCTGTCCTCTCTTCGTATCTCCCCATCGATTCAAAGCAGCACAATGGTTAAAGTGTACGAGGTAGTCTCTCCAAGGGCCGGAACCATCGAACATAGACACTTGCTACGGTTTCCATGGGAGCCCGTGATTTCCCGTCTGTGCAACTTAACGTTGGATTTGGGCCATGCCCCTCCTGCTCCGGTTCCTGGTGATCCCTCCTCATGCTAGTGAAAATTTCTTCGCCTTTTTCCGTCTTCTGTGAGACCTGTTGTTGACGCAACAGACCAATGACTGCTTTTAGGCAATTCTGCATTTCCCTGGTTGCTGTGGCGAGGTCCTGGATATTGTCGTCTATCTTCCCCATGCCACATATCCAAGGGGCCGTTTCGCTGTTTTCCTCCTCAGTAGGTGTCGCATCGGTTCGATTTCCTTCTTGGCTTTGATGATTTCTCCGAGGCTGGATACCAGTCGCCGGGTTTCTGTCTTCCTCTTCACCGTATGTGAGCCGAGTAACTGGCGCCTGGCCTGTCTGTGAAGTATTGCCCGTAGGAGTGGCTGGGGTCCACAGTCCGGTGTCCCCTCCTGTTTTGTCATTGATCAACTAGGCACCGTCTGCGGGCCTCAGGATTCTTTCTTCTTGATATGCCCCGACAAGAGTAGTCCTGAAATCGGCTGGAGGAACGGCTTTCCAGCGTACCCAGGGCCCTGGTGCATATGGAGGTTGTTCGTTACCTAAATCTATGAAGGCTGCTGTCTCTCTGAGTCTCGTTGACAGTCCTGATTGGTCGGGTGGAGATTCTGCTTTCGGCTTTCCGCGGGCAAATTGTCTCCACATAGTCACTCTCCTGTGAATCTCTGACGCCAGCAAATCCCACCGCTGTGCCACCATTTTTGTGTAACGTGTGAAGGGCCGATCAATGAACTGGACGCAGCTGAGCATTTCATATAAGTACACTAAATCTATAGCCACCAAAATATTCAATTACTCCAATGCTTTCCAGGAGTTTGACTGGAACTTATACACGTCAGGAGGCTATAGTTGTGATTGTGAATCGTCGAACTTTATCTATACACCATGCAACATATTGTGACTGGTGACCTTGATGTGGTGAGTGATAAGGATCTGAAATTACTCCTGACGAAAGGACCTAAATATAGAGAACCAAGAAGAATAAATCTGAAGGCCGACCAGAAGATAGTCCTGTCTGCATTGGAACAGTACGTTATTGATTGGTCTAAGCGAGAAAAAGTTGAACCTACAGTACTCGCGGATTGGCTGGACCTCACCAAGAGCAAGGTCGTTGAAACAATCCGCCATATTGACAGAAGTACTCTTCCCCAAGCAAAACAAGTACTGAGAAACCTCAATTCGCAAGAAGTTCTAGCAAATCTCCAGAGTAAATTCGTCATAGTCCCAGCAGACAAAGCTCCGAATAATATAATATTCATATGTAAATATTACTATTACCAGGTGCTGGTTAAAGAATTGAGTGTAGACATATCTTCATCAAATACGTCTACTTACTCCCAAACTGCATTTACTCTGGAAGATTTATTTAACAATCACAAAAAATTTCTCAGGGAAAGAGGTATTTGTCTTTCAACCAATCATAACGACATACCAAAACTATACTGCACTCCCAAAATGCATAAATCACCATACAAAGCTAGATTCATAGCTGGTTCTAGAAGCTGCACCACCAAGCTTCTTTCAACCCTATTGACGAGGGCCCTTCAGGAGGTAAAAGCATTTTGGGAAAGATATTGCGCCATTATTTCTAAGAACTCTGGCGTTGAATGTATGTGGATATTGAAAAACTCAAAATGTCTTACGGAAGAACTTGATGCTAAAGGTCACATACCGTACAGACATGTATCAACATGGGATTTCTCGACTCTCTATACTACAATCCCTCATCAGGACCTTATTGCCCGTCTAAGTTCATTAATAGTATCTGTGTTCAAGAAAACTGATCGTAGATATATTAATGTCAGAAGCCATAAAGCATTCTTTAGCTCTACTACATACAAGAGATATCATTCATGGGATGTTTCTTTGTTTATAGAGTTGCTTGAATTTCTCATTAAAAATATCTATGTGAAATTTGGCAACACAATATATCAGCAGCATATAGGTATTCCAATGGGTACTAATTGTGCACCCCTGTTGGCTGACCTGTATCTGTTCTCTTATGAATATGACTATATGCAGGCGCTTTCAAAAACCGATCCATTCAAAGCCCGTTCCTTCTCATTCACCAAACGCTATATAGACGATCTTCTCGCTGTGGATAACCGCTATATAAATGAGGCAGTGAAGGATATATATCCACCTTCACTGGATTTGAAGGAAACTACAGATAGCCCTACAGGCACATCATATTTAGATCTATATCTCTATAAAAATGAAGCGGGCATTCTCTCTCGTCGACTTTATGACAAAAGAGATGATTACAATTTCGACATCGTAAACTATCCCTTTCTGGACAATAATATTCCAGTGGGACCTGCATATGGCGTTTACATATCTCGCTTAGTAGCATTTGCTAGATCCTGTGTTAAATGTGACGATTTTAATCAACGTCACAAAACACTGATGCAGAAACTTAAGAAACAGGGCTATTTCACCAAGCGCCTACACTCAAAGTTTCTCAAATTTGGCGATACATATCGCATGCTGATAGCAAAATACGAACGTAGCGTGCAAGATCTATGGCGCTACGTTTCGTAACTTGTGTCTAATTCCGCTTAACCCGGGGCTAGGGGCCGTATGAACCCATGTACTTCAAGATCCTCATGGTACTCATATGAACAGTCACAATCAAAGCGTGACTGAGATACATCATTCTTTAGATGACGACTTTACAACGAATATTATGGATTAAGAATACTGATCAGCGATACGGATTTGATATTTTTGGAACATCATGATGTCTTGCCGGCATCATTGAAAACTGTTGACCGCTTCTCTCTTGCAGGAAACAAGCCTATGTTTATGTATACTATGATTGTCTTTTTGAATTTGGTGCTAATACTGTTATATGGAAAATGGAATAGGTCTTTGGATTATGGACGCGGATATTCTCTAATGGACGACGGCTGGATTATGAATGCCGGATTAGACGCTTGTAATCGTTAAATGGTAGCGTACAAGCTGTCAGGCCACTGTCCCTTAACGTTGGAAATGGGCCATCCCCCTCCTGCTCTGGTTCCTGGTCATCCCTCTCCATGTTAATGAAAATTTCTTCGCCTTTTACCGTCTTCTGTGAGACCTGTTGTTGACGCAACAGACCAATGACTGCTTTTAGGCAATCCTGCATTTCCCAGGTTGCTGTGGCGAGGGCCTGGATAGTGTCGTCTATCTTCCCCAAGCCACATATCCAAGGGGCCGTTTCGCTGTTTTCCTCCTCAGTAGGTGTCGAATCGGTTCGGTTTCCTTCTTGGCTTTGATGATTTCTCCGAGGCTGGATACCAGTCGCCGGGTTTTTGTCTTCCTCTTCACCGTATGTGAGCCGAGTTACAGGCGCCTGGCCTGTCTGTGAAGTATTGCCCGTAGGAGTGGCTAGGGCCCACAGTCCGGTGTCCCCTCCTGTTTTGTCCTTGATCAACAAGGCACCGCCTGCGGGCCTCAGGATTCTTTCTTCTTGATATGCCCCGACAGGAGTAGTCCTGAAATCGGCTGGAGGAACGGATTTTCAACGTACCCAGGGCCCTGGTGCAGATGGAGGTTGTTCGTCACCTAAAACTATCAAGGCTGCTGTCTCTTCGAGTCTCGTTGACAGGCATGATTGGTCGGGTAGAGATTCTGCTTTCGGCTTTCGGCAAGTTGTCTCCACATCATCACTCTCCTGTGAATCTCTGACGCCAGCAAATCCCACCGGTGTGCCACCAGTTTTGTGTAACGTGTGCCGGGTCGGTCAATGAACGGGAAGCAGCTGAGCTTAGTCTCGTTAAATGGTAGCGTACAAGCTGTCAGGCCACTGTCCCTGCCGGCACTAGTCCTTGCCAACTAGAGATTCACTTCGGTCTGTCACCTTGTCTGGATCGAGAAAGTAGGAGAGTGTAGAGACAACCAAGCTTGATACAGAGTCAAGTAACATGGAATAATATTCAGTTAAATGTACAGGATGATCGCGGTTCAAGATGTAAATATTGTAATTGATGTGACGTGTTCAAGACGTAAACGTGAAGATATAATACCTAGGGTTATGACCTGATACCAGTGTAAATGTCTCTGTGACGTATAATAAAAGTAACGATTTTTGGGTCTGAGTTGCCGAATAGTTGTCACGGGTTAACCGAACATGTAATGTGCAGCTATCGACTTCTTTGATGGTAAGTGGTTAAAGCTATTTTTGCTCGTGCATAACAGCCCGATATCTGAGATGATGATGATGATGATGGATTACCTCTCTTGACCAGGCAATCTTTTGTGCACTTGCTCTGCACAACATCAACGTGTACACACCTGATCTCGGAAAGCAAGACCTGTTTGTTGTACTAGATTCCTTAGAGTATCCCATTGGTAGGACCCAATTCCATATATAGGGTACCAGTACCAGGTAAATGATCGGTAAGTATTTCCTGTATTCAGATTCTGATGAACCAGTTACATTCCTTTGGCTGAAGGAGTTGTCGTTTATTTGCATACTAATTTGTTGTGACAAGTCGTGGACTGCCCGATGAGGAGGACCAATGAGAATTTATCACTTTCTTAAGTTTCTTTCCATGATACAGTACGGTTACATGTAAAAACTTCCAAGTTCATGAATAAAGTGTAACAAAACCAACTGTCTTTATTCTTTTGTTATAGCATGCCCTAAATTTCAATATATCGCAGCAATAACCACAGTAATATGGTATGGATATCCTATGCTAGGCCGTGATTCCTTCCATGATGTGCAGCTTGTTTAATAATATCACATAGCCCTGCATACATGGGTGAGAGAGGCAGTATGAGATAACATTGCTTCAGGTTGTAGCCCCATAAGACCCACTATGATTGCCTGTATATGTCCCATTCACAATACATACTAGTATATAGGCCACATGTTATTCTTATGGGTCATATATAATTCCATGTATGATTTATTGCTATAATATGGCTCGTAATGGGTAAATTCCAGGACCCATGTTAAATGGTCCATCCGTACCTGAAGAGAACTGGGAGCAAACTGACTGGCATTGCCTCTCTGCACCCGTATTTATAAACAAAAGTCATGTGACATCCGTTATCCAATCAAAAGCGAGAACCTTCGTCGAGGCGAAAACTGAGTGGAACTACTTCAAAATTTAACATCAATTATATAATTAACCAACAGGTAATGAGAGGAGCTTATAGCAAATATAAGGAGCGCTTTTCTCATAGATTTGCCAGAGACATTTAATATTTACAAGAAAAGTCACAATAAAAACCGCTCCGACTGTTTTGACATTTAGCAACACGGTAGCTACAGACATGACAAATAGTGGTGGGCCATTCTGTTCATGCAAGTTCTTTCACTGTTTACATATAGAAATATGATTTAATTCTGTGACTCCCATAGTGCACCGAGGAGCGTTTTTACTATAGAATATCATACCATAAAAATTATACTTTACTTCAGTCCATTTAACGAAGTGTTAGAGCAAAGTTGACAGCAGTCGAAATTTCCGTACAGTTCCCGCTACGTGAGTAGGGAAAAACCAAAAAAAATAGTGCATGCATTTTCTGCTGCAAACTTACAATTTCCATGTCATATAATTCCACATTAATTATATAGTTACAGTAAAATATGCCAATAAACACAATAAACAATAACACTTGATGCTCAAACACAAAAATACAACACTGGGGTCATCATAACCTAAAACTTGCCAAAGACCGCCAAAAACAACATGACCACACGGGCGAGGGGAAGGCGGAATCGAACAGTTTATACCACAGCAGTTTGAGAGATCTAATACAGGCACTATATACAAAGTCACATCAGGTATTTAAATTGTAAATGGTACAATTCGGGAAGTCACACTCCAGGTAGTTTTATGTCTCTATTAGCACAGTTATTTAAACACACGCGAAGAGCACAAGTTGCAACAACAGCAACAACATCATACAATTCAAGAATGTGTATGGAAGCATCAATCAACACAGATGTTCAGTCGCACATATTACACTCCCCACAACTTAATTTCAAGGAACTCTCCTGAGTTCCACCACCTACGTTACCTGTACATTTAGAGT
This sequence comes from Hanleya hanleyi, assembly GCA_036873755.1. Lineage (NCBI taxonomy): Eukaryota > Metazoa > Mollusca > Polyplacophora > Lepidopleurida > Hanleyidae > Hanleya > Hanleya hanleyi. Next base: position 88,674 of record JAVTVY010030103.1, on the reverse strand, counting down.
TCAAATATAGATAATTGTGCGACAATATTAATGTCCAATCAAACGTCCCAGGATATAGGAACTAAACCTAGGCATAATTTAAAATGTTCCACACTCTGATATATACATGTGTGAATATCCATGTTATTCTACGTTTCCACACGGATGAATGTCACAATGAGGATGGTAGTACTTTGGTAAGTATCCAGGTGAGTAATGAGTATCCATATGTACATGTAGTTCAATATAATGGTAAATCCAGTCGAAGAATATGTAGATCCAACACGGTATGTGTTCACAGAATTAATAAAGATCCACACAGTATATTTCCATTTAAATTCCCTAATATGTGTTTTCAATAAATCCACAGGTGACCCACATCAGCATTCCAACCGCATTCCAACTGGGAGGGTACTGGGGGTCTTGATGTGATGGTCAACTTCTGTGTTTCTTTCTAATCTGGACCTATCCTCAAAAAGTGCCACAATTTGCTCCTCTCCATTCACATGTTTTCCTAGGGCAATCAGTGTTAGGAGCTTGTCAATATTTAGTCGAACCTTGCGCAGGACTGATGAGGGGCTATCAGGATCTGTTCTGACACATCCCACTGCGGTGCCGGGCAATGCGAAGATGGTGTACAAATCCAATATGTCTGCCAGGTTAGTAGATGTTGCATCATGTTGCTCCTCATGCAAGTCCAGCGCAAGGCTCCCCCACTTTATTTTCTTCGTTTCAGCCTCCATTTTCTTCCAGCTGGCTGGAGGCCATGACCTCGTACTGTGGCCCACCTCCACATTCATCACAGCATCCTCGTCCCATGCTCTACGGGCTGGTGGTAACAACGGCATACACCCATATTCCAGAACATTCAGTGCTCTGTGTTGTAACTCGGTTTTTCCACGAGGCTGTGGTTTATCTTTGGACGTTAATGGGGCCTTGTCAGTGACCAGCCCACCTGTAGAATTTATCCTCACTGGGTGGAGGTTGAGGTCCAGAGGAACATCAACATCTGGCACTGATGCAGGACTGATGTGTTCTGTGGCAGGAAGTGGAATACGAGCAGGTAGGGAGGCGACAACATTCCTCATCTCAACAACCCTCTCATCCTGTACAGGAGTGGCTGTGCCATGGGCAGGTGTGATGACCGACTTTGGCGTCAGCCGGCCATCCTCACAGTCACCATACAATATTGGATGGTTTGGAGTACTTGTAGCCAGGAGTTGGTCTGGAGGTTGATTACTAGGATGGGTGATGTCATGTGATGGGCTGTAGGTTGGAACAGGCAGATTAATTGATAGAAAAGATGGCTTACTCCACCGCCTCACCCACATAATATATCGGCGGTCTATATTTAATGCCGTCGACAGTGCCCTCATAGCTGACGTCTCGGTAATCACCATTCCCTCCCCCGTAGGTACATCTACTGCAGTTGTAATGGACCACATCTTTCTGGTTATGGCTGCCGTTGTCCGGTCATCGTCTAGAATTCCATGTCCTAGTTGCTTCTTATAGTATTCTCCGTCCTTAGAGAATGCCCACACTTGAAAACCTTCAGTAGGCACCATATCTATTTTACAATGGTTAATTCTAGGCGCATGGCAGGCCTGGTTGGACTGTAAGTGCATCTCGGAGAGTCTCTTCTTGGACTCTTTGCGATAGGCTCCTCCTTGGACACTGGGGATTCCACCACTTCCTTAAGTTACTCCACCCTTTCTCCCATTCCGACATGGACCGAGAAGGATGGGGACACAATTTAACCCACTCGCGAATCATTCTTTTCGCTTCAAGAGACTCTGGTGAGTTACGTCGAGGAGATGGAAATAATTGACTGTAATCTTCTGGATCTAATGTCAGCCAGAAGCCATTTCTCTCACCAAAGAAGCCCGCTGGTAAACGATGGTGTGCACTCCGGTGCTTCTCCCTAAAGTGTGTTAACAGGTCAACCGTACGCCTTTCTTTTCTCTCCCTATCAACACACAAAGGACAGATAATCTTGAGTTTCCCATGCGTCACTGACTGCAAATGCTCTTTAAGAGTTTTCTTTGTTCTGAAATCCAGGTCACAGTATGTACATTTGAAGCTGTTAGAAGCCATTCTGCAAGTACAAAAAGCAAGTCATATAGTTGTCATGCCATAGTCATGCATAAGACCACACCAATATTACCCCCAGGTAAGTATGTTCAGTATTATTTCTCGGTACACTGCACTTCATGTTAGGAATCCTGAATACTATAGGGTTTCCCTAAATCCAACATTAGATAATAATTAGGGATATTAGCTACCCGTTCATCAGTTAGAAACATTTCGGACTTATTTGCACCAAGCAAATGACCCTCCAAAATTTACTTCCCCAAAAAGTACTTAGGATGCGATATACCATGCATGTCAGACCTAGGTTGGCCAGACCCACTCTGACCCTGCATAACTGTAGTCACCCCCAAGGTTCTGCAGTTCCTCAGATATATGCTACCGATTAGGTCAACCTCCAATCTTCCATTACCTCTACTGATTCACTGTCGCTACCCGTTTCCACTATAGTAATTCATACCCCTATTTAGTCCTCGAATTCCTTCAGTTGTCTACCCCAAGTTGGAGTTTTCTCTCCCTTGTACTCCATTAGGCGATCGATATGAAATGCTATGGACTGTTGTCTAGGCGTTTTCTTAACCAGGTAAGTCAGATCATCAATTTTCTTTATGACGACATAAGGTCCTTTCCATCCTGAGGTAAGTTTTGAACACACGCCTATTTTCCTTACAGGGTAATATAACCACACAGCTTGCCCTGCTTTGAATGCCCGTTTCTTGGACTTTGTGTCTTAATGTTTCTTCTGATATTCTGCTTTCTTTTTCAGCACCACCCGGGCTATTTCATGTAGATGTAGATTTCGATGAAGCTCCGCCGCATACCGTTCCGGATCAACCTGATGATCATTCTGCGGTGTCTGTACAATGGCTTGAAGATGCATGACTACCTCTCTCCCAAACACCATCATATTGGGTGACTTCTTTGTACTAGCATGCTCCGATGCTCTATACGCCATCATAACCTGTGGGAGAAATTCATCCCAACGACGTTGCTCTTTCTCGCAATACATCGTCAGCATATCTCCTACCGTCCGATTAAATCTCTCAACGGTCCCATTCGCTTGAGGTCGCATGCTGGTTGTCTGTGCTTTTTCAATTTGTAGAAGTTCACACACCTCTTTGAAGAGGTTAGACAAAAAATTTGTCCCACGGTCTGAGTAAACCTGCAAGGGTGTGCCAAACCTGCATAGGAAGTTGTCTACCAAGGCCTTAGCTACGGTTACAGCCTCCTGATCTGGCCTTGGGACAGCCTCCGTCCATTTCGTGAAGCCATCCACTATTACCAGTAGATGTCTGTTACCACTATTTGTTACCGGCAGATTTGTCAGAATGTCCAAAGATATCCTCTCCATGGGTTCGCCAACAAGGTACTGACCCAATGGTGCTCGCCCAACATTTCTGGGTGTTTTCCTAGCAGTACACTTGTCGCATTTAATACAGTATTCCTCTGCATCATGTTTCATGTTAGGCCAGTAGAAGGCCTGTCCAATTCGGCTTAACATCTTATCCACCTTAAACCTACATCAGTCCATTTACTAGTAACGCTCGAGGGGTTGCTATCCTTTTTAGAAACAATTTTGAATTTGAAGTCCTGAGGGTGAGAAAAGATAGGAAAAAAGGCAATTATTTGATGTTGGAAATTAAAACTCCAGATTTGACATTCACTCTTGTTTCCATATGAAGATGATCCCAATTTCTTTGAGCATATTCAATCAGTGACAGAAGAATGGAATAGCCAACATGTTATTATTTGTGGAGATTGGAACTTGGTTCAACATCCGCTAAAAGACACTTACAATTATTCTAATATTAACCATCCAAAAGCTAGGCTAAAAGTTTGTGAAGTCAAGGAACTTTTAGATTTAGTGGATGCATGGCGAGAATTTTATCCGGAGATGAGGAGGTATACCTGGCGGCAGCCCACCCCAATCAAACAAGCACGGCTGGACTTTTTTCTAATATCACGGGATATACTGCATTGTGTGCATAATACAAATATTCATCCAAGTTATCGAACAGACCATTCATTGATTAGTATATCTCTAAAATTTGAAAATCTTCAAAGAGGAAAAGGATTCTGGAAATTCAATAACTCTTTACTCAAAGACAGGGCCTATGTAGATGTAGTTAAAACAGTTATAAATGAAACAATACAAGAATATAAGGCTGAGGAGGATAATTTTCAGGAGAATTACACTATTAATGATCAATTGTTATTTGAGGTTATACTTTTAAAAATAAGAGGGAAGACCATAGCATATTCGTCTAATAAAAAACGACAGTCAAAAGTTAAGGAAACCGAACTATCGGCTAAATTACAAAACTTAGAGGAAAAACTAGATAAAGAGAATGACATTGATTACAAAAATACAACACTGCAAGAGATAAGAACCATAAAAGATGAATTAGAAAAAATAAATAAAAATAAGGTTGATGGCATTATTACTCGTACAAAAGCAAAATTGGCAGAATATGACGAAAAACCGACTAAATATTTTTTGACGCTGGAACAGCGAAATTATATTAAAAAATCAATTACTCGGATTCAAAATGCTGAAGATAAAATTATTACAGAACCAAAACATATATTAGAAGAAACCAAAAGATATTATAAACGACTTTATAGCAAACAAGAAACTAGTCTAGTTAATTTAGATGAGCTATTGGGAAATAAGGTGTCTAAATTAAATACAGAACAATCAAATGATCTTGAAGGGGAATTGTCCAAAGAGGAGATCTTGAACGCTTTAAAAAAGATGAAGAACGAAAAAAGTCCAGGATCGGATGGCTACACAGCAGAATTTTTCAATTTTTTTTGGATAGATCTGAATAAATATTTATTGAATGCATTGAATTATGCGTATAATAATGATTCTCTATCAATAACACAGAGACAAGGAGTCATTACATGTTTCCCGAAAGAGGGTAAACCAAAGCAATTTCTGAAGAACTGGAGACCCATCACTCTTCTTAATATTCTTACAAAATTGGGGCTGCAGCAATCGCACAAAGAATTAAAAAGTATTTACCTCAACTTATAAGCGAAGATCAAAACGGTTTTATACCCGGAAGATATATTGGTGAAAACACAAGGTTAACATACGACTTGATGCAATATACCGAGGATCACCATTTACCTGGGATGCTATTACTGCTTGACTTTGAAAAGGCTTTTGATTCTGTGGATTGGGCATATTTGCATCAAACAATAGCATTATTTAATTTCGGTCCGTCTATTCAAAACTGGATAAAGCTGATATATAAAAATGCACAGTCGTGTGTAATCGTCAATGGACATGCTTCTGATTTCTTCGAGATTACTCGTGGCTGTCGTCAGGGAGACCCCCTCTCACCTTACCTTTTCTTGTGTGCTGAAATTCTTTCAATTATGCTCAGAAACAATAAAAACATTAGTGGAATTAAAGTAGGAGATCATGAATTTATATTATCACAATATGCTGATGATACGACCATATTTTTAGATGGTTCTCAGAAGAGTTTATATGCATGTCTCCGAACTGTGGAGATCTTTGAAAAAATTTCAGGTTTGAAAATGAACGCCGATAAAACTAGGATTATTTGGATTGGTTCCAAAAAGTACTCTGATATTAAATATAAAACAAAGTGGCACCTCGACTGGAAACAGGATGCCTTCAAAATGTTAGGGCTTGTATTCACTTTAAATTTGGCAGAAATGGTTGAGAGAAACTATAAAGATAAGTTAAGAGAAATTGAAATTATTATGAATATCTGGTCACAACGTTATCTATCACCACTAGGTAGAATCGTTATTTTAAAAAGTTTATTGATATCGAAATTGAATCATCTGTTTTCTTCTCTCCCAAACCCACCTGTGATATTAATTGAGGAATTTCAAAAGAAAATATTCGAATTTGTATGGAATTCGAAACCAGATCAAATTTGGAGAAAGATAGCTAAAAATCCAGTGACATTGGGGGGATCTGATATATACTACACAATTCAAGCACAGAAAATTTCCTGGATAAGAAGACTATATAAAAAGACTCCCAAATGGAGCGAAATACTTAGGACATATGTTCCTGAAAATCTAAACCTAATAGAGATGGGTAATACAGCGTTAAGGAATATGTTAATACCACTTGTAGGAAACAATTTTTGGAAGGATGTTTTAGTAGCATACGGAGATTTTAAGCAAAAATGCCCCCTTGATCGTGCCAGTAAATTCTCGAACGAGTTATTATGGCTTAATGACCAATTCATAATAAACAATAAATTATTATATTATAAACATTGGGATAGAAAAGGTGTATCTGGAAAGTTCCTCTCTATATATAAGTTTAACGATACATTTGGTACTGATGTTAATTATTTGGAGTTTATGGGAGTTTGTCAAGCAGTAAAAAAAGCAGCAAAAGATCTAGGGATTGAAATGATTAAAGCGCAAGCATATTGTCCACTAATACCGCCACATTTACTTCAGCTTATAAAGGATGTAAAAGGCTGTCGGACATACTATGATACTTTATTATCCCCTACATTTATGAAGCGAACTGCCAATTTAAAATGGGAGACAGATCTTGGTAGAAATGAATGGCAAAACATCTATTTATTACAAAATAATTACAGAGAAGAAAAATTTAAGTGGCTACATTATAAAATTGTGAATAGAATTTTGACGACAAATATTTTTGCTCATAGATTAGATCCTAATGTTAGCAATTTGTGTACTTTCTGTGCAAGTTCAGCTGAAACGATTATTCATATATTCTGGGAATGTTTAGTGATTCGTCCAATTTGGTTTGAACTAGAAAAATGGTTGGTAACGGCTGGGATAAAAATTCAATTTACGCCAGAAAAAGTAATACTAGGACTAGTAGGGCTGCAATACAAACCATTGGACTACTTACTCGTTACAATAAAACATTGTATATATCAAATGAAAGCACAGAACAAAATTCCTACTTTCGATGTGATTCTGAGAAAAATGAAATCTATATATATCACAGATAAATTTATCAGAAGTAAGAATGGAGATCGTAGAATTTTTGACCAATACTGGTCCTCGCTCCATCTGTTATTGGCAGATAATTGAATTTTTTTCATGCCAATTCTGCCATTAAGGAAAGAATTTTTTCTACTTAAATATTAAATTTAATATATTAATAGCTCAACCTCACTCAATGAAAAGTTGCATGTTTTCCATGTAATTTGTTGTACTTTGGTAAATATTGTGTTTTGCTTTGTATTGCCTGTATGTGTGTGTGTGTATGCCTGAAAAATCAATAAAATATCAATTAAAAAAAAATCTTATCCACCTTAAGATGACCAGCAGTGGGAATGTCGTGATAATATTTGAGTACGTTCTCTCTGTTTGGCTGAGAAACTATCAGCTGATATAGGGTCTTCCCATTATCATTCATCCAATAACGATGTAACATACCTCCGACCATCTTCAGACGGTCCCATTGACGCCAAAGCGTTTTGACAGAACTAGACAGGTGTGATATCATGGACCATTTGTGTCGATCTTTCCTTCTCCCAAAGGAATCAAAATGGGCCCAATATTGCTGTCTTCTATTTGCTTTTGTCTCACTTCACTTGCCTTCCACCCATCAAGTAGGCCATTGTGTCCTTAAATCCACCAATCATTGGTATTTGGTTCCTTGTGACCACCATAGCTTGTCCTACACTACTGGCGCTAGTATTTTCATCATCAGATTTAATGCTATCGTCGGTCACGTGACATGGATTTTCCTCCATCTCCTCATTGATTTGTTGTTGCTTGGTACACACTTTACATGGCCTCCTAGAGAGTGCATCCGCATTCGCGTGACTACGACCTGCTCTGTGTGTTACTTCTAAGTCATAGGTGCCTAATATTTCCAGCCATCTGACTGTCTGACCAGTTGGCTGTTTCAGGTTTTTCATCCTCACAGCTGCATTATCCGTTCTCAGTAAGATTTTCTGCCCATATAGGTATGGATGGAATTGTTTGAGTGCTGACACGACAGCGAGAAGTTCTTTTCTCGTGACACAATAAACACGTTCGTGCTTATTTAAGGATCGACTCATGTATGCTATGACTCGCTCTGTCATGTTCCTGAGACAATACTGCTCCTGTTGCCATATTGCTAGCAGTGTCCACGATGAATGGTTTATTTGGAACTGGATATGCAAGAACTGGTGGAGTTGATAATGCTTCCTTAAGTTTGTTGAAGGATTGTTCACACTCGGCATTCCAGTTAAATTTAGCTCCCTTTTCCGTAAGTTTGTGGAGTGGCCTCGCCATTTCAGCAAAATGACATACAAAGCGGCGATAATACGAGCATAATCCCAAAAAGCTTCTGACTTGCTTCACGTTTTGAGGTTGAGGCCACTCTTGTACTGCAGACAGTTTATCGGGGTCAGTTTGGACTCCATCGTGGGAAACGATATGCCCAAGAAATTTGGTTGATAGTTGAAATTGAATATACTTTGAGGGTTTCAACTTTAAATTGGCTTCCTTCAACCTTTGTAAGACCCGCTCTAATCTCTCCAAAGCTTGGGTGAAAGTATCGCTCGGGATTAAAATATCATCGATGTAAAGAATCAGTTCCTCCCATTGTAACCCACGAAGGACGTCCTCCATGAGCCTTTCAAAGGTGGAGGGAGCATTTGCCAAACCAAACGGCATGACAGTAAAATTTAACAAGCCTTGTCTCGTCGACAAAAGCTGTCTTTTGCTTGTCGTCTTCGTCCAAAGGGATTTGCCAAAAACCGATCTGTAGGTCGAGCATGCTAAATCATCTAGCTTCGGAGAGAGAATCCAAACATTCATCGATCCTAGGCAGAGGATATGCATCTTTTTTAGTCACTGCATTAACCCTTCTAAAATCACAGCAGAACCTGGCAGACCCATCTTTCTTTGTACAGAGTACTATAGGCGAAGCCCAGGTCTGTTTGATGGTTCAATAACACCCGTTCCCACATTTTCTCAACCTCCTCTTTCTCAATGGCATGTTTTCCTAATGGGAGCCGCCTGAGCGGTTGCCTTATCGGCGCTGTATTTCCGGTATTTATTTTATGTTCTACTCTGTTAGTACTGCCAAGATCACTTGATGATTTTGCAAATACCGATTGATACTTGATCAGGAGTTTTGCTAGCTGACTTTGTTCAGAAGTAGATAGATGAGTGGAACTTCGAGCCATAGGGTCCTGTAAATGCTCTGGTAAAGTATCACTCTGAGTAGATTGATCAGCCTTACTGGTTGCTGCTCAATGTGACCCACTTGTACCCTCAACCTCGTAAAGAGATTCACATGTCCCAAGTCTCATTCCCGGATATAGGGTAACATCCTCCCTATTATGATTGATAAGCTGTAATGACAAATCTGATGACGTGTATCCACTATCCCCTTCACCAATCGAACACCTTTGCCTATAAGCAAATCCACAAAGGGTTCAACTATTCCCGAAGTAGCCAAACATTCACTCTTAGGTACGTGTACAGGTATCCATCCCACAGAATTTCCAGGTACTGTAGTAGTATGCCTGACTTGCACAAGGCAGCTCATCTGGGCCTCTCCACCAATCCAACATGGTATGGAATTTCCTTCTATGTCTAATTCTAACCACTTGTAATCGATCCTCGATACATGTCGTAATAGGAAATCTTGGCCCAGTATCACAAACTACCATTTTGTGTGTGTACCTTTTACTTCCCAATCGTATACCGATATCAGCTGAGCCATACAGATTCAATCTTTCTCCGTTAGCTCCCTGGATACTTCCTGACATAATCTGTAGCTCAGGACGTGATTCCGCTGGTATGCTGTTAAAGACTTCTGACGATAGCAGCGTCTTAGTGGATCCACTGCCAACTAGTAAGTGTACTGATTCACTCAGTCCATCTATGATAGATGACACGAATAAGGCATTATCCCATTTGTCAATTTTATCGCCAAGTTGATCCATTCGTATAGTGATTCTTTGTCCGCTGGATGCGTTATTTTCATCGCTCTCTTTAACATGAGATTCTTCTAAACTGTTCGATTCAGGCCTCTCCCCACCCATCTTCCTCCGGCCTACAAGTGGGACGGGTTCGCGTTTCCCTGTTGAGCTGGTTGACTCACAGTGGCAGCAGATGGCCGACTGTGCCTTTGCGGACAAATTCTGCAGTAGAGATCGGAAGCGCCACAAATGTAACAGTTTCCATCTACCTGCCTGTAATTAGAAGGACGGCCGTTCCTATTCCGGTAACTAGAATTAGTGTTGCCTTTAAACTTTGACCCACTGCCACCTTCTAATTTTTCCAATCTCTGTAAGATACATGTAGCTTGTACATCTTCCTTGTCAGCTTCACTTTCTTTGGTTTCGTTTTGCTTAGATTCACATTCTTGACCAGTTACCATCCTAACTGCTAACATTTTCTTTCTTTCTTTTTCCCCAACAAGAGCCTCGTAACGTTCAATAACGTCTACCGCATCAGAGACTGTCCTACAGGATTTATCAAAGCATCTACATTTCATTTCCACTGAGACGCTCTTGTATAACTGATTGAGTGCCAAAGCCTCTTGTGCTCGAACCCCGAGGAGTGGATATGCTTTCTGTGCCATTTGTCATAAGTCGTCACCCAGAGCAACCACAGATTCATCGACTTGACGAACCCTCCCCTCTAATTTAGTGACTCATTTGTTTTGTTGGCGATTGCTACCAAACCGTTCTTCTAGTCGGATAGCCAAAATAGGAAAGCTACGTCTTTCATCCTCTGTGAGCCCAATATAAAAAGTTCTGGCTGGGCCTCTCAGACTCGCAGCCAGAGCTAATACTTTTTCACGTGGCGTCCATAGCCCAAGTTCAGCGCAGTCCATAAAATGTGAGTAATACTCTTCCCAGTCATGTTTCCCGTCATACGGATCAGGCTTCATCTTTATTACTGTACTACGTTCACCACCCCTCCCAGATGCATACTCACCGTGACTGTTATCTGACCAAAGGTCACGTGAATGTGCTATTTCAGGTGCAGCTCGTCTATTACCACCAGCATGATCTGGACGCCTACTAGGAACGTTCATCCATCTTTCCCTCCCCAATAGTATCAGCATTATCGCGCCACCCTCAGATTGTACTGAATCCTGATATTCGTCATCCGACGAATCAGGAACTTCTTTAGCAGCCTGATTTGTATTATCCCTTTGCTGTACCGTTACCTCTAAGTCTGGACTGTCAGCCATAATGTAAATTGCCTCAATAAATAAATGAAAGAAATGTTCTGAATGTTTCCAAGGTTCCAAGGTTACACTAGATATTTCACCAAATCTTGATGGTTCGTATCACTGAATACTAAATTTTTATTAGTATCCCACTTCTGACACCATTGTAATTTATATGACGTGTTCAAGACGTAAACGTAAACGTGAAGATATAATACCTAGGGTTATGACCTGATACCAGTGTAGATGTCTCTGTGGCCTCTACGTATAATAACAGTAACGATTTTTGGGTCTAAGTTGCCGAATAGTTGTCACGGGTTAACCGAACATGTAATGTGCAGCTATCTTGGTAGGTGGTTACAGCTATTTTTGCTCGTGCATAACAACCCGATATCTGAGATGATCATGATAGATTACCTCCCTTGATCAGGCAATCTTTTGTACACTCACTCTGCACAACATCAACGTTTACACACAGGGACTCGTAGTTGGTCGGTTATTAATTATGATATTAATATTTATATATACTCTCCTCCTACTCTATAATATATATATAGTTATTATAGAGTAGGAGAAGAGTATATATAAATATGAATAGCAGGATTAATAACCGACCAACTACGAGTCCCTGTGCGTTTACACACCTGATCTCGGAAAGCAAGATCTGTTTGTAGTACTAGATTCTTTAGGGTATCCCATTGGTAGGGCCCAATTCCATATATAGGGTACCAGTACCAGGTAAATGATCGGTAGGTATTTCCTGTATTCAGATTCTGATGAACCAGTTACATTCCTTTGGTTGATGGAGTTGTCGTTTATTTGCATACTAATTTGTTGTGACAAGTCGTGGACTGCCCGATGAGGAGGACCAATGAGGAGGACCTATCACTATCATATGGCAAGCCAAGGTCCTTTTTTCGAGAATTTCCGATATCGGAATTAAAATTTCCGATATCGGAAATTCATGACCTTCAATTTCCGATATCGGAAATTGCAATTCTCGATATCGAAAATTGCAATTCCCGATATCGGAAATTAGAATTTTCGATATCGGAAATTGAATTTCCGATATCGGGAATTGCAATTTCCGATACCGGAAATTCGGGGACAATTCCCGATATCGGAAATTCAATTCCCGTTATCGGAAATGCAATTTCCGATATCAGAAATTGTCACTGAATTTTCGATATCGGAAATTGCAACTCTAGGGTGCACTCCACACTTGTCACGGTTTCGTACAAAGTGGTGCCTCCGTAATTTTATAGTAGGGAAGGTCGCCCGATTTTGACAGCAAGATAATTCTTCTTACCTTTCTACTGCTGGACGTAACCATTTCTCCAAACGAGGATATAATAATTGCTTGTTGATCGCACCCACTCGCCTCTACAGAGTTAATCGTGTCCGGAATTGTATATCTGGCGGACCAAAATCCGCACTTTTTCGGGAAGCGAAAATGATGATTCCTTTATGGCCATAAAATTTTACAAAAAACGAGTAGGTCGACCCCCTGTTTTTTCGCCATTTTAAATTGTCCTTTGGACGGGAAACACTTTAACATACATAAAAAGAAAATCATTTCATACGTTTTCGCTGGGTTGCGGGTAGAATTTGACACATTTTCATATATTTTATGGAGTTTTTCAGAAAAGTTGAAGAAGGGTTACGGAGGATTGCACGTCTTTGCTTTTCAATTTCAATAGCTCACAAGTCTCCTGAAATAAGGACACGAGTGTGCCCATTTAGAAACTATATACTTTTACAAGGTTTTTGTTAAAGATTTTACATCTATTTATGGCCGAAGATCCGAACCCATGCCTGTTTTTAGCCGCACATCATTTAGGTGTGGAATGCACCACTAGATTTTGTAAAGCTTCCAGCTTTCATTTCCGATATCGGAAATTCGGTGACAATTTCCGATATGGGAAATTCTATTTCCGATATCGGAAATTGAATTCCCGATATGGGAAATTCTATTTCCGATATCGAAAATTGTCACTGAATTTCCGATATGGGAAATTCTATTTCCGATATCGGGAATTGCTATTTCCGATAGCGGGAATTGCAATTTCCGATATCGGAAATCAGAACTTCCGATATCCGAAATTCGGGATAAAAAGCACTTTGGCTTGCCATACTATCAACTTATCACTTTCTCAAGTTTCTTTCCATGATACAGTACGGTTACATGTAACATGAATAAAGTGTAACAAAACCAACTGTCTTTATTCTTTTGTTATAGCATGCCCTAAATTTCAATATATCGCAATAATAACCACAGTAATATGGTATGGATATCCTATGCTAGGCCGTGATTTCTTCCATGATGTGCAGCTTGTTTAATAATACCACATAGCCCTGCATACATGGGTGAGAGAGGCAGTATGAGATAACATTGCTTCAGGTTGTAGCCCCATAAGACCCACTATGATTGCCTGTATATGTCCCATTCAAAATACATACTAGTATATAGGCCACATGTTATTCTTATGGGCCATATATAATTCCATATATGATTTATTGCTGTAATATGGCTCGTAATGGGTAAATTCCAGGACCCATGCTAAATGGTCCATCCGTACCTGAAGAGAACTGGGAGGAAACTGACTGAAACTGCCTCTCTGCACCCGTATTTATAAACAAAAGTCATGTGACATCCGTTATCCAATCAAAAGCGAGAACCTTCGTCTAGGCGAAAACTGAGTGGAAATACTTCAAAATTTAACATCAATTACATAATTAACCAACAGGTAATGAGAGGAGCTTATAGCAAATATAAGAAGCGTTTTTCTCATAGATTTGCCAGATACATTTAATATTTACAAGAAAAGTCACAATAAAAACCGCTCCGACTGTTTTGACATTTAGCAACACGGCAGCTACAGACATGACAGATAGTGGTGGGCCATTCTGTTCATGCAAGTTCTTTCACTGTTTACATATAGAAATATGATTTAATTCTGTGACTCCCATAGTGAAACGAGGAGCGTTTTTGATCAGCGATACGGATCTGATATTTTTGGAACATCATGATGTCTTGCCGGCATCATTGAAAACTGTTGACCGCTTCTCTCTTGCAGGAAACAAGCCTATGTTTATGTATACTATGATTGTCTTTTTGAATTTGGTGCTAATACTGTTATATGGAATATGGAATAGGTCTTTGGATTATGGACGCGGATATTCTCTAATCGACGACGGCTGGATTATGAATGACGGACTAGACGCTTGTAATTTACTATAGAATATCATACCATAAAAATTATACTTACTTCAGTCCATTTAACGAAGTGTTAGAGCAAAGTTGACAGCAGTCGAAATTTCCGTACAGTTCCCGTTACGTGAGTAGGGTAAAACCAAAAAAAATAGTGCGTGCATTTTCTGCTGCAAGCTTACAATTTCCATGTCATATAATTCCACATTAATTATAAAATACAAGAGAACATATAGTTACAGTAAAATATGTCAATAAACACAGAGCTTGATGCTCAAACACAAAAATATAACACTGGGGTCATCATGACCTAAAACTTGCCAAAGGTCTGACAGACCGGCAAAAACAACATGGCCACACGGGCGAGGGGAAGGCGGAATCGAACAGTTTATACCACAGTAGTTTGAGAGATCTAATACAGGCACTATATACAAAGTCACATCAGGTACTTAAAGTGTAAATGGTCCAATTCGGGAAGTCACAATCCAGGTAGTTTTATGTCTCTATTAGCACAGTTATTTAAACACACGCGAAGAGCACAAGTTGCAACAACAACAACAGCATGCAATTCAAGAATGTGTATGGAAGTGTCAACGCAGATATTCAGTCGCACATATTCCAATATGTTATAATATACAAGTTCTGTGTGAAGGGCGGCCTGGCTGCTGGCCCTTTTCACACGGTAATTAATCGCAGGGGCAGCCTGGACGATGGCCTCTTCCCCGTATTGAATGTCGATGGAGCGGAGCCAAGGATAGCTGCTCGACTTCCTTCCTTCTCCCGGCTGTTGGAGCGAGGCTATGGATATAGCGGCTCTCTTCCCTCTAAGTTAGGAATATCGTTCCCAGAAAGTCCCCAGAATGTGTCTTGGTTTCTCACCGTGGATATGCCCGTCTTCCCGTCGCAGGTACGTATTCTTCTAGAGTTAGACTCGTCTTCCCGCCGTGGATACATCTGTTCACCTTGTAGGTTCGTATTCCGTTCTACAGGTCGGTTCGTCTTCCCACCATGGATACGTCTGGTTCTTCTTGTAAGAATTCCACCCTACAGGTCGGTTCGTCTCCCCACCGTGGATACGTCTGTCTTCACCTGGTTTGTACGTATCGACGATGCAACCTCTTCCGTGTGATTATTATCTCACCCTAGGTTCGTCTAATAACCGTGAACTCGGCTGACTTCTATCCAGGCATAGTCTGGCTTGCGAGGATCCTCTCCTCAGGATGTACCCGGCTAGATGATGTGGTCTAATATTACGTCTCTGGCAGCGAATCTGTCTGTTACAGTTTTGAGATGTTGCTTCGGTGGCGCGCTCATAGGCACCGTAAACGGCCCAGACAGAGATAATCATGACGACCGATAGTACAGACTTCCTTCGATAGACTTCTTTCAACGTTTCAGATCACATCAACGTGCCCTGCTTCCCCTCACAGGTTGGTACCAGTTTTCTGTCACCCGTTTCACGGCGAGAACGCTCTCAGACAGCGCTATGCCTCTCCGCCGTGAACACTTCAGAGCCTCCAAACACAAAAGCTGGCTTGTGAGAGTGACTTCTTCCTTCGAGCTCCAATCAGGTAGATACATTTGGATCCAAGGTATCGCCAGTGCGGTACAGTGCTTCCATGTATCAGCAGCCCAATTCCATAACCCTTGGAATATTACCGGTCGCCCGAAGGCAGCCCAGTATTCGCCGGCAACACTGCTGCTCAATACCCTTCACTAATAGTACAGTCACTGGACTTCCCGTGATTCCTCTTCTTCGTACAGGCACATTCCACCGATTACACGTCTGTGCATGCAATACACTGTTCAGTCTATATGCCCAATAGAAGAGTAACCTGGTTGCAGTTCAGATCAAAAGGTGATTTCCATGCCTGATCTCCGTCTTTTATACACATCACCTCGCACATGTAACGTCTTGTTGCCCGGATGAATTGTCACACTTTCACGCAGCGCCATCTACACTTTCCAGCCAAAGACAACTCACACAATTTTACAGTTTAGGAACGATAACTCCGATCGTTATCGCAAAGCAGATTTTGGGGGAATTCCCGACTTCTAGTTTCACTTTCGTTATCACTGATTAATTCGATGTATAAGGTTTGTGTGATCGGGAATATTTGGTAACATTCTCTGTTGATATCACAGACCAAGATATAAATACTGGGCGGTGAGTTGATTTGGTTCGGGCTTTTCTTCAGTCCTGCTTTATCGTTTAGGGTGTAATGTATTGAGCAATTACGAAGTCCTGTCCGTATTCTATACAAGAGTCCGTTCCGGGACTTGGTTATGAATTTGTATGTTGTTGGACCGCATGCTTCCATCAAGCTTCGTCTGGAGCTGTCCTTCACCAGACGCTTCTGTCCTTCCCCAGACGGAGACTTCTGTTGTCCGTGTGGGGACGGCTGCGTTAACATTTGTACTAGCTCATGTGATACGGATACATACCAGGCCAGCACGCATCTCAATATCTATGGCTTCGCAAACATGTAATATATACCTGACTATACGCTAAGAATTAACGTTCTCGCAAGCTATTCACATTCCGTACATATTCCATTATTTAGAATAGAAATAAAATATAATATATACCAGGTAGCTCATGACTATACGTTGATATTATAACATTCATATTATCATGGTATGGTCTTTAAGAACCAAGGCTCTTGCAAACTGATTTATATTTATTAGATATTCCATGGAAAAAATGCAACACTGCAACATGCACCGGGTATACACCTATACGCTATTCGAGTATAACATCCATATTACAAAAGGAGTCCATCTCTTAAGATGTAAGGCTCTTGAAAACAGTTATCACGACGCCATGTTTCTCTTAAGCACGAAAGGCTCTCGCAAATTAATAATTACATTTATTTTACACTACCTAAAAGAAAGATATACAACACTACAAGCCATGAATATCCAATGTTGAAATTGACTGTTTTAATAGTTATCTGACCAGAATCTACGCTGATAAATAGCTTGTATCATTGACGTCCCTACTCACCTGGGGAAGGGGGGGGGGTCCTGGTGCCGGCACTTGACATATGACCCCGCCAATAAAATTAGCTGTCAACTAACCCATACTTAAAATACTTTGCTGGGGGAAATAAGCTAACCACATTCATGGAATGTATAAATTATATACAGTGCACCAGTATAGGTTATACGCTATTAGTACAACATGAATAGTATAATGTCTGTTCGTCTCTTAACATCTAAGCTTCTCGCAAACTATATTAATTACACATCCAATAAGAAATGTTTTACTGTATATCAGGCATATATGGTAGAATATCAATGCAATCTCCTCTTAAGAACTAAGGCTCTCGCAAAGTAATGACGTCAATGACATTTCCATAAGAAGAAATACAACACTGAGTAAAAAAAAACGTAATACGCGTAACGATATTACAAGAGCTGAGGCTCTCGCAAACTTTTTACATTTATTATATGAGCGAAATAATACACTATATCATATATACCAGGTCTGCGAAAATAGGCTAATATTATCAAATTAATATTATCATCGTATGGTAATTCTCCTTAAGAACCAATTTTCTTGCAAATTAATTACATATTATGAAATATTCCATGAAAAGAATACAACACTATATCTAATATGCAACAGGTTTACACATAGGCTAAGCCATCTGCAGTACAACATCAATATTATAATATCACTTTTTTTTAGATCTAAGGCTCTCGCAAACTAGTATAATGGTTTGGTAGTTCTCTTCTTAAGAACCAAGGGTATCGCAAACTAATTACATTTATATCATACTCCACGAGAACAATATATACAACACTATATAATATTTACCTCGCACCAGTATATACGCTATTACAGTAAAACATCAGTAGGAAATGGGAGTTTGTCTCTTAAGATCTAAGGCTCTCGCAAACTGATTACATTAAGTACATATCCCATGGAAAATTAAAAAAACCTAATGGTATATATCTAGTATATGCAGTATAACATTAATAATATCGTGGCAGTTCCTCTCTTAAGAACTAAGGGTTTGCAAATTAATTACGTCAATTACATTCTCCATTAATACAAATAAACTCTATAACACACCGGGTATATGACTACGCTACTACAGTATAATATCAATACTATAATTGTAGTTTTTCTCCTAAGCAAACTAATTACATTTGATTAAATAGGTCATGAAAGAGAAAGAAAATATATACCAGTTATATGCCTATTCTTTTCACAATACAAGTTCAACACTGTAATTGCTGTTCGTCTCTTAAGAACTAAGATTCCCGCAAGCTAAATATATTGATTACATATTCAATAAAGAGAAATATTCAAGACTATACAATATAAACCGGGCACTAATACATGCCTATGCGATATTACAGTATAATATGAATGCTACAATGACAATTACTCTCTTAAGATTCGAGGCTCTCGCAAATTAAATATTTATTACATATTCCATCAAATGAAATAAAATATATGCCTATACGCTATTACAGTAAAAGGCCAATACTATAATTGCAGTTCTTCTCTTAAGAACTAAGGCTCTCGCAAACTAATGAAAGATTATTTGAATCTTCCATAGAAAATGGAAATAAAACAATTTATAATGTACCGGGGATACATCTACGCTTACACACAATAACACTACTACTTGGAGACATCTTAGTTATCGTATGTGAATAGTTCTGGGTTGTCGCAGGTCTAAAGATACACAGTACTAGTCTAAACTGGACACTGACTCACGCATGCGATGGCAATGAGAAAGTACGCCTAGTTGTAACTCATATAGTGTATTTGGAGAAATCTTACTGAACAGTAAATGAAAAGTTATCGTATTTCAATCGTTTTCTTTATTGTTCCATTGTTCTTGAATTTTATTTTGAACAATTTGTACTAGTGTACTAGTGAGAAACCTTCTCTCTCGTCGACTTTATGACAAAAGAGATGATTACAATTTCGACATCGTAAACTATCCCTTTCTAGACAGTAAATTCCAGTGGGACCCGCATTTGGCGTATAATTATCTTGCCTCGTAGCATTTGTTAGATCCTGTGTCAAATGTGGCGATTTTAATGAACGTCACAAAACATTATCGCAGAAACTTATCAAACATGGCTATACCACCAAACGCCTTCACTCAAAGTTTCTCAGATTTGGCGATATACTTATCTCGTGCTGATAGCAAAATACGAGCGAAGTGAGCAAGACCTCTCGTAACTTGTCTCTAATCCCGCTTAACCGGAGGCTAGGGGCCGTATGGACCCAAGTACTTCAACATCCTCATTGTGTTCATGTGGACAGTCGATGCTTTTCCTGGGAGCCGAGTGCTATAACAATCATAATAAAAACAGTGTATATAGGATACATAATATGGAGCTCACATTCTAAGACAGTAATAATCATGTTTTGACTTAAATGAAAGCATCCCCGTAAAATGTATTTAAAACATTCGTGTTTAAACACAGCCAAAGTGGGACCGTTTCTGACACGGTATGGCAGAAAATTCAATGCCGCTGGGCCGGAGACTGAGAAAGTTCTCTTATGAAAATCTGTCCGTGAAAATAATTGATCTGTATTTACATAGGATCTAGTAAATCGGGTTTGTCTACTTGTAGACAGTATGAGCTTATATCCTTCAAATAAGTGTGAGCAGACCCGTGTAATCTGCTGTACACCAGGACACATTCACTGTACATTACGTGCTGTCTAAATGGAAGCCACTTTAGTCGCTTGTATAATTCGGTGGTAGAAATTTCGAAACTACAGTCTAAGATTAACCGAGTAGCTCGTTTTCTTTGTACTTCAATTTTGTGTATATTAGAATCAGTGAACGTTCCCCAAATACTAACACAATAGTTTAAAGGTGGTTGAATAAAACAATTATTAAAAAACGTTACTCTTGCAGACAGATGTTTAGACATATATACGGCTTGAGAGTAAATGCTAGATGATCTTATGTAAATCGCTCCATTGGTTGTTCAAACCCTCTAGATGCACAATTACTCTATACAAGACACTAAAGTACGTATGAAACGACACAGAGAAGCCATGTCCTTCCCCAGACGCCTATTTTGAAACTTATGGTTTATGTGTTTGAAGATATATTGCTGGAGAGTAAATGCCTGTTAATCGTTCCCGCGGTTGGTTCAAGCCTCTGGATACGCAATAGGTATATACAAGTCAAGAATTCACTTATGAGACGACACGGAGAAAGCGTGTCTTTCCCCAGACGTCTATTTTGTAACTTATAATTTAGGAGTTTGGAGATATATTGCTGGAGAATAAATGCTAGATGATCACATGTGAATTGCTCCCTCCGTTGTTTCGACCCTCTAGACACACAATAGGTCCATACAAGTTACTAACTCACTTACGAGATGACACGAAGAAAGCATATCCTTCCCCAGACGCCTAGTTTGTAACTTATAATTTAGGTGTTTGAACATATATTGCTGGAGATTAAATGCCAGTTCATCTTATGTGAATCGTTCTCGCAGTTGTTCCAAGCCTCTAGATACACAGTTATTCTACACAAGGCCCTAACTCACGTGAGACACGACACGGAGAAAGCATGTCCTTCCCCAGACGCCTAGCTTTCAACTGAAGTTTTAGGTGTTTAGACATATATTGCTTGGGAGTAAATGCTAGATGATCTCACGTGAATCGTTCCTTTCGTTGTTACAGGCCCCTACACACAAAAAACGTTCTCTTGGATGTTCCAAGCCTCTAGGTACACAATAATTCTACACAAGGCCATAACTCACGTGTGACACAACACAGAGAAAGCATGTCCTTCCCCAGACGCCTAGTTTGTAACAAATGTTTTAGGTGTTTAGATATATATTGCTTGAGAGTAAATACCAGTTAATCATATGTGAAATTGTTCCCTTGGTTGGTTGTTTCCAGCCTCTAGATACAAAATAGGTCTATGCTAGTCACTAACTGAATTATGAGACAAGGAGAAGCATGTCCTTCCCATGATGCTTAGTTTTTATCCTATATGTTAGGTGTTTAGACATATATTGCTTGAGAGTAAATGCTAGATGATCTTATGTTAATCATTCCTTTCTTTGTTCCAAGCCAACAGACACAAAATGGACCTATACAATTCAGCACACGGTGAAGATGTGTCCTTCCCCAGACGCCTAGTTTGTAACGTATGGTTTAGGCGTTTGGAGATATATTGCTGGATAGTAAATGCTAGGTGATCTTATGTGAATTGTTCTGTTGGTTGTTCAAAGTCTCTAGATACACAATTGGTCTATACAAGTCACTAACTCACTTATGAGACGACACGGAGAAAGCATGTCCTTCCCCAGACGCTCAGATGTTAGTACATATTTTAGATGTTTAGACATATATTGCTGGAGAGTAAATGCTAGATGATCTTATGTGAATCGTTCCTTTAATTGTTTCAATCCCCTAAATACAAAAGAAACCTGTACAAGTCAGTAAATCACGGATGATACGACACGGAGAAAGCATGTCCTTCTCCAGACGCCTAGTTTGTAACGTATGGTTTAGGTGTTTGGACATATATTGCTGGAGATTATATGCCAGCTGATCTGAAGAGAATCGCTCTCTCAGTTGTTCCAATCCTCTAGATATAAAATTATTCTACAAAAGTCACTAACTCACGTATGACACGACACGGAGAAAGCATGTCCTTCCCCAGACGCCTAGCTTGTAACGTGTGGTTTAGGTGTTTGGGGATATATTGCAAGAGAGTAAATGGTAGGTGATCTTATGTGAATCGTTCTGTTGATTGTTTAAATTCTCTAAATACACAATATATCTACACAAGTCGCTAAATCACATGTGAGACGACACGGAGAAATCATGTCCTTCCCCAGACGCTTAGATTTTAGCTTATATTTTGGGTGTTTGAAGATATATTGCTTGAGTGTAAATCCTAGATGATCTTATGTGAATCGTTCCTTTCGTTGTTCCAAGACCCTAGACACAAAATAAACCTGTACAAGCCAGGCACGTATGACACGACACGGTGAAGACATGTTCTTCCCCAGACGCCTAGTTTGTAACGTATGGTTTAGGTGTTTGTAGATATATTGCTGGAGAGTAAATGCTAGTTTATCACACGTAAATCGTGCCCTCGGTTGTTTCGAGCCTCTAGATACAAAATAGGTCTATTCAAGTCACTAACTCACTTATGAGACGACACGGAGAATGCCTGTCCTTCCCCAGACGCATAGTTTGTAGTATTTAATTTAGGTGTCTGAACATATTTTTCCTGGATATTAAATGCCAGTTCATCTTATGTGAATCGTTCTCTCTCAGTTGTTCCAAGCCTATAGATACACAATTTTTATTCTATACAAGGCCCTAACTCACGTGTGACACGACACGGAGAAAGCATGTCCTCCCCCAGACCCCCATGCAGTTTTAAACTTATGTTTTAGGTGTTTAGACATATATTGCTTGGGAGTAAATGCTAGATGATCTTTTGTTAATCGATCCTTTCTTTGTTCCAAGTCAGTAGATACAAAATGGACCTATACAAGTCAGTAAATCACGTATGACAAGACACGGTGAAGACATGTCCTTCCCCCGACGCCTAGTTTGTAACGTATAGTTTAGGTGTGTGTAGATATATTGCTGGAGAGTAAATGTGAGATAATCATATGTGAATCGTTCCCTCTGTTGTTTCCAGACCCTGGATACAAAATAGGTCCATACAAGTCACTAACTCACTTATGACACGACAAGGAGGAAGCATGTCCTTCCCCAGACGCCTAGTTTTTAACTCATGTTTTAGGTGTTTAGACATATATTGCTTGAGAGTATATGCTAGATAATCTTATGTAAATCTTTCCATTGGTTGTTCCAACCATCCAGATGCACACTAGATCTATACAAGGCACCAAAGTAAGCATGAAACGACATGGAAAAGGCCTGTCCTTCCCCAGACGCCTAGTTTGTAATTTATGGGTTAGATGTTTGTACATATATTTCTGGAGAGTGAATGCTAGCTGATCATATGTGAATCGTTCCCACGGTTGTTTCAAGCCTCTAGATACACAATAGCTCTATACAACTCACTAACTCACTTATGAGACGACACGGAGAATGCCTGTCTTTCCACAGACGCCTAGTTTGTAACTGATAATTTAGGTGTTTGAACATATATTGCTGGAGATTAAATGCCAGTTGATCTTATGTGAATCGCTCTCTCAGTTGTTCCAAACATGTAGATACACAATTATTCTATACAAGGTCCTAACTCGTGTGTGACACGACACGGAGAAAGCATGTCCTTCCCCAGACGCCTAGATTTTATCTTTTGTTTTAGGTGTTTAGACATATATTTCCTGAGAGTTAACGCCAGGTGATATTATGTTAATCGTTCCTTTCTTTGTTCCAAGCCAATAGATACAAAATGGACCTATACAAGTCAGTAAATCACGTATGACACGACACGGTGAAGACATGCCCTTCCCCAGACGCCTAGTTTGTAACGTATGGTTTAGGTGTTTGTAGATATATTGCTGGAGAGTAAATGCTAGTTTATCACACGTAAATCGTGCCCTCGGTTGTTTCGAGCCTCTAGATACAAAATAGGTCTATACAAGTCACTAACTCACTTATGAGACGACACGGAGAATGCCTGTCCTTCCCCAGACGCATAGTTTGTAGTATTTAATTTAGGTGTCTGAACATATTTTTCCTGGATATTAAATGCCAGTTCATCTTATGTGAATCGTTCTCTCAGTTGTTCCAAGCCTATAGATACACAGTTATTCTACACAAGGCCCTAACTCACGTGTGACACGACACGGAGAAAGCATGTCCTTCCCCATACGCCTAGTTTTTAACTTATGTTTTAGGTGTTTAGACATATATTGCTTGATAGTATATGCTAGATAATCTTATGTAAATTTTATTGCTGGAGATTGAATGCCAGTTGATCTTATGTGAATCGCGCTCTCAGTTGTTCCAAACCTCTACATACACAATTATTCTATACAAGGTCCTAACTCATGTGTGACACCACACGGAGAAAGCATGTCCTTCACCAGACGCCTAGATTTTATCTTATGTTTTAGGTATTTAGACACATATTGCTTGAGAGTAAATGCTAGGTGATCTTATGTGAATCGTTCTTTTGCATGTTTTAAGCGTCAAGATACACAAGAATTCTATGCAAGTTAGTAACTCACGTATGGCACGACACGGAGAAAGCATGTCCTTCCCCAGACGCCTAGTTTGTAACTTATGTTTTAGGTGTTTAGACATATATTGTTTGAGAGTAAATGCTAGATGATCTTATGTAAATCGTTCCGTTGGTTGTTCCAAGCCTCTAGATGCACAATTAATGTATACAAGACACTAAAGTGCGTACGAAACGACATGGAGAATGCATGTCCTTTCCCAGACGCCTAGTTTGTAACTTATGGTTTAGGTGTTTAGGCATATATTGCTTGAGAGTAAATGCTAGACGATCTTATGTAAATCGTTCTTATGGTTGTTCCAAGCCTCTATATGCACAACTAATTATAAAAGACACTAAAGTGCGTACGAAACTATATGGAGAAGGCATGCCCTTCCCCAGACGCCTAGTTTGTAACTTATGTTTTAGGTGTTTAGACATATAATGTTTGACAGTAAATGCTGGATGATCTTATGCCAATCGTTCCATTGGTTGTTCCAAGCCTCTAGATGCACAATTAATGTACAAGGCACTAAAGTGCGTACGAAACGACATGGAGAAGGCACGTCCTTCCCCAGACGCCTAATTTCTAAATTATAATTTAGGTGTTTGAACGTATATTGCTGGAAATTAAATGCCAGTTGATCTTATGCGAATCGTTCTCTCAGTTGTTCCAAACTTCTAGATACACAATTATTCTACACAAGTCATTAAATCACGTATGAGACGACACGGAGAAAGCATGTCCTTCCCCAGACGCCTGGTTTGTAACGTATGGTTTATGTGTTTGGAGATATTTTGCTGGAGAGTAAATGCTAGTTGATCATATTTGAAGCGTTCCCTCTGTTGTTTCGTGCCTCTAGATACACAATAGGTCTATACATGTCCCTAACTCAATTATGAGACGACACGGAGAAAGCATGTCCTTCCCCAGACGCTCAGAGTTAGCTTATAGTTTAGGTGTTTGGAGATATATTGCTTGGGACCTAATGCTAGGTGATCTTATGTGAATCGTTCCTTTGGCTGTTCCAAGCCACTAGATACACAATAAACCTATGCAGGTCACTACCGTACGTATGAAATGACACGATGAAGACCTGTCCTTCCCCAGACGCCTAGTTTGTAACTTATAATTTAGGTGTTTAGACATATATTACTCGAGATTAAATGCCAGTTGATCTTATGCGAATCGCTCTCTCAGTTCTTCCGAGCCTCTAGTTACACAAATATTCTACGCCAGTCCATAGCTCACGTGTGACACGACATGGAGAAAGCATGTCCTTCCTCGTACGCCTAGTTTTTATCTTATGTTTTAGGTACTTAGTCATGTATTGATTGAGAGTACATGCTAGATTATCTGATGTGAATCGTTCCTTTGGTTGTTCCAAGCCCCTAGAAACAAAATGAACCTATACAAGTCAGTAACTCACGTATGCGATAACGCGAAGGTAGCATGTCCTTTTCTAGACGCTTAGTTTTTAGCCTATATTCTAAGTGTTTGGAGATATATTGCTTGAGATAAATGCTAGTTGATCTTAGGTGAATCGTTCCCTTGGTTGTTCCGAGCATTTAGATATAAAAAAGTCAAGACGGATCACTAACTTACGTATGACACGACACGTTGAAGACATGTCCTTCCCCAGACGGCTAGCTTGTAACGTATGGTTTAGGTGTTTGGAGATATATTGCTGGAGAAGAAATACTAGTTGATCATATATGAATCGTTCCCTTGGTTGTTTCAAACCTCTGGATAAAAACTGAACCTTTACAAGTAATTAACTCACGTATGACACGACACGGAGAAAGCATGTCCTTCCACAGACGCATATTTTGTAACATATTTTAGGTGTTTATAGATACATTGCTAGAGAGTAAATGCTAGTTTATCTTATGTGAATCATTCTCTTTGTTGTTCCAAGCCTGCAGATACACAGCGAGTATCAACAAGTCACAAACTCACGCATAAGATGACATGGAGAAAGTATGTCCTTGCCCAGATGCCTGGTTTTTAACATATATTCTGGGCATTTGTAGATATATTACTGCAGAGTAAATGCTATATAGTTGCTCTTATGTGAATCGTTCTATTGGGTGTTTCGAGCCATACACAATAAGTCTATGGAAGTCACTATAACTAACGCATGAGACGACACGGAGAAAGTATGTCCTTCCCCAGACGTGTAGTTTGTTGCGTCTATGTATTGTCTTTGAAGACATGTTACTGGAGATTAAATTTTGGTTGATGTGATGTGAATCGTTCTCTTGGTGGGTCCATACCTCCGGATACACACTAATTCTTTACAAACCAGTAATCCACGTATGCGACGACATGCAGATCGCCTAGTCTAGTTTGTAACTTCATTATGTTGTCTTTGTCATACTAAACAGCTACTGTACCAAGAAATATGTGTAAAGTTTAATAGAGAATGATAGAAGACTAGCTTGCTTCCGTTGCTATTACATACGTCGGGTTTTAAATCGCAATTGTCGCGCCCCGATACTGTGAAAAATTGAAACTAAACCCTTTAAGACTCCTGCCGGTCATATTTGACTCCATGCGATACGTACACGAAAAACCTGACTAAATCATTACAATCAGTGAGCAGTTTGAACAAACAACTTATCTTATTACCCGGAACTTAAATCTGGTCTCTCCCCATCGTCAAAGAAGTTTTCCACGTAAGCTTATTTGCATAATCCTAGGCGCAAATTATCACGGGTAAATCCAGGATGGCGGCCATGGGAGTAGTATATTAAACCCTTATTCCCGCGCATTTTCTCGCGCCCAGATTTATGTGCTCCTGTCGTGGCGATGACGTCACCGCTGACGCCATCTCCGGCGACACCACTTCTGGGTAAGTTATAACTCAAGAATAATCCCTTTGCTTGCAGAAAAACATTTGACCAGCTGTACAAAGACAGCCACTGATGTCCAGCTTTTGAAAGAAGCGAGATAACCAGAGAAAGCTTAGAAAGAAATCAAGTAACAGCCAAATTGAAGGTCAATTCACACTCTACTATATTCGATGAACTTAAGAAATGCACCAAGAACTTCCGAAATAATTGTCAAAACCCAAATAATTCACAAGTCTTTCCATTTATTCCGCACTGCTGAATAATAATACCTATGACTGTCATTTCTGGGGACTGTATTCCCTGGGAATATCATACCTGGGGAATGTTATACCTGGAGACTATCATTACTGGGGACTGTCATTTCTGAGGACTGTCATTCCTTAGGCTACCATCATAGGGAATGTCAGTCCTGGTAACTATCAATCCTGGGGACTGTCATTCCTGGACTACCATTCTCGGGGACTCTCATTCTTGGGGACTATTATCCTTGAGGACTATAATTCCTGGGGACGTGTGACTGTCCTTCCTAGATGCCTTCATCCCCGAGGACTGTTGTTCCTGGGGCTACCATTCATGGTGACTGTTTATCCTGAGGACTGTCAATCATGGGAAATATCATTCCTGAGGATTATCGTTACTCGAAGCTGCCATTACCGAGGAATGTCAGTACTGGCGACTGTCATTCCTAGAACTACCATTTTCTGTGGAATATCAATTCTGGGGACTATCATTCCTGGGGACAGTGAGTTCTGGGGACTGTCATTCCTGAGGACTGTCATTCCTGGTGATTCTATTCCTGGGGACTGTTAGTCCTGGGAACTGCCATTCCTGAAGTGTTAGTCTGGGGGCTAACATTCCTGTGGACTGTCATTCCTGAGCACTGTCAATCCTGGGGGCTATCATTCCCGGACCTACCATTCCTGGGCACTATCATTCCTGGGGATCATCATTCCTGTGGACTATAGTTCCTGGGATTATCATTCCTGAGGACTTTCTTTCCTGAGGTCTCATTTCTGGGGACTGTTATTCCAAGGGCTACCATTCCTGGGGACCATTTTTCCTGGGGGCTATAATTCCAGGTCACTTTCTTTCCTGGGGACTATCATTCCTGAGAACTGTCTATACTGGGGCTGCCATTCGTGGAGACTGTCATTCCTGGGGACACCATTCTTTGGGACTGTCCTTCTTGAGGACGTTAATTATTCCTAGAGACTATAATTCCAGGGGACCATCATTCCTGGGGACTATGAATACTGGGGCTATCATTTTCTGAGGACTGTCATTCCTGGTGACTATCATTACTGGGGACTGACATTCCTGGGGACTATGATAACTGGGGACCATCACACCTGGACCAATCCATTCCTGGGGACTAAAATTCGAAGGGACTGTCATTCCTGAGTAATATCATTCCTGAGGATTAGGAATTCTGGGGACTGTCATTCCTGGGGCTAATTAACATTCATGTGGTCTGTCATTCCTGGGGGTTGTCAATAGGGATGACTATCATTCTTGGGGTTTATCATTACCGATTGACTGATTCCTGGGGATTGTCATTCCTGCGGACTGTCATTCCTGGGGACTGACATTCCTGGGGTGTAGTTCATGTCGACTATGATTTATGGGATGGAGCGATATAAAACTTAAATATCATTCCTGGTGACTCTTACTTCCTGGGGACTATAATTTCTTGGATAATTACAGGGATATTGAAACAAGGCTCATTAGTTGGGACTATCATTCCTGAGGGCTATAATTCCTTGAGCCTGTCATTCTCGAGGATTGTCATCTCTGGGATGGTGGAATATTGAAACAAGACTTTCATGTAATCGTGCATTCAGTTTTATTCACGAGAGAACTGTTATGACCAAAATCCGCATTCGTATTTGAACAAATACAACATTTTAACACAGCCGTCCCCAGACGGACACACGGTAGTCTCCGTCTCACGGTGGACAAAAAGCGTCTGGCGAAGGACAGCTCCATCCTAAGCCCTATCATGAGCTAGTACAAATGTTAACGCAGCCGTCCCCACACGGACAACAGAAGTCTCCGTCTGGGGAAGGACAGAAGCGTCTGGTGAAGGACAGCTCCAGACGAATCCTAAGCCCTATCCATGCTTCCGGGAAATACAGATTGTAATTCTGTTGAGTTAAATCTCGTGTCTGTTCGTGTCTTTAATAGATATATCTGTGTCATCCACGCTGATTAGATACAACATTGGCGACTGAGGATAAGTTTACAACAGTTTGGAACTATGGCAGCAGCAATTCTGAGTGAATTGGGCGGTATTTCGAACTTTGATTGTACTGGCGATGCCTCGAATATTGGACCCCGTTGGAAACGCTGGAAAAGAGCTTTTGAACTTTACATAGAAGGGAAAGGAGTGACCGACGATGGTCAGAAAAGAGCTCTTCTATTACATTGCGCAGGAATGGATGTCCAGGATGTGTTTTACACGCTTCCGGAAGGAGAAGGAGAAAATCC
Source organism: Hanleya hanleyi (assembly GCA_036873755.1). Classification (NCBI taxonomy): domain Eukaryota; kingdom Metazoa; phylum Mollusca; class Polyplacophora; order Lepidopleurida; family Hanleyidae; genus Hanleya; species Hanleya hanleyi. The sequence continues at coordinate 58,721 of JAVTVY010030103.1, read as the reverse complement.
GTACGAGGAAACTATGTCAGCGTTGGACAAACACTTCACACCACAGGTAAATGTACCTTATGAAAGACATTTGTTCAGAAACATGAGACAGTCAGACACAGAAACTGTTGAACAATTTATCACGAAACTGAGACAACAATCAGAAACATGTGAATTTGGGGAAAACTTAAATGAGCAACTCAGGGATCAAGTCATTGAAAAATGCAAGTCTCACAACCTGAGAAGGAAATTGCTCGAGAAAGGGAGAACATTGACATTAGAACAGTTATGTGACATTAGTCGAGCAATGGAATTATCTGAAAAACAGGCAAGAAATATGGAGGGGATCAAAACTGAAGTTAACAGGGTACAAGTTCAAAAACACAGTTACCAAGGTTACCGAAGGTCAGAAAGTTATGGTCATAAAAACAGCGGCAATGCAGATTCGTGGAGACAAATTACATGCTATCGATGTGGGAAAATTGGACACATCAGTAAGGACAAAAATTGTCCAGCCCTAGACCAGGAATGCAGGAAGTGTCAAAAGAAAGGACATTTCGAAAAATGCTGTAAAACAAAATTCCAAAAACATGACAAGAAAAACTGGAGGGGAAAGAAAACAGGTGTTCATCACATACGCGACCATGACAACATGCTAGACGATCATGAATATGCATTTAGCATACAGTCAAGCGGCAATTCCGGATTCTCTCACAATAATTTGAAGACAAGCGGCAATACCGGTTTCCATGATAATAAGTTGAAGGCAAACAGCAACACCGGGTTTTCTGATCAAGAACATACATTTAATGTAGATTCTGAATGCAGCAACACTGGGAAACAGTCTGTTGTTATTGGAGGGGTAAGAGCCTCTATGATGATAGATTCTGGTGCTAGCTGTAACATTTTAGGCAGAGACTTGTGGGAAAATCTGAAAAAGAAAGGAATAAAATGTGAATCAAGAAAGACTGAGAAACTGTTGTATCCATATGGTAGTTCCAACCCGTTAAAGACTGCTGGAGCATTCACTGCAGATGTTTCTGTAGATGATGGAAACAAAGTTGAGTCGGTAGAGTTCATAGTTATAGAGGGACCAGGTCAGCCTTTACTGGGGAGAGAAACTTCTCTGAAACTTGGTGTCTTAAAACTGGGACCACAGATCAATTCTGTAAATTCTGAGGATGATTTTGTAAAGGAATTCGGCGATTGTTTCCAAGGGCTAGGAAAGCTGAAAAACTTTGAACTGAAAATTCCGATTGATAAATCTGTACAGCCAGTGGCACAGCCTACAAGGAGGATACCTTTTCAATTGAGGGATAAACTGAGCAAAAAGCTAGATGAGTTAGAGAAACTAGAGATCATCGAGCGGGTGGAAGGGCCCACTCCTTGGGTTTCTCCTGTAGTCGTTGTCCCCAAGGCCAATGGAGACATCAGACTATGTGTTGACATGAGGCAGGCCAACACTGCAGTTCTGCGAGAGCGTTACCCTATACCTACTGTAGACGAAATTCTCCAGGACCTGAACGAAAGCACCATTTTCAGTAAGTTGGATATCAAATGGGCATATCATCAGATAGAGTTGAGCCAAGAATCACGTGAAATTACAACGTTCTCTACACACCAGGGTTTATATCGGTACCGACGATTGATGTTTGGGGTTAGCTGTGCACCGGAGATGTACCAACGAGTAATTCAGCAAGCACTTCAAGGCTGTGAAGGGGTGAGCAATCTCTTCGATGATGTGATTATTCATGGCCGTACCGTGGAAGAGCACAATCGTCGAGTCCGGAAAGTTCTTCAGAGGATCCGAGAATTGGAACTTACCTTAGTTCCAGAGAAGTGTCAATTTGGAATGTCACAACTTACCTATATGGGGCACGACTTGTCCTCTCGTGGGATTGGACAAACAGATGTGAAGGTTAGAGCTGTAACAGAAGCTAGAGAACCAGAAACAGCCAGTGAGGTAAGGAGTTTTTTGGTACTAGTTAACTACAGTCGAAGATTCATTCCAGATCTGGCTACGGTGTCGGAACCGCTCCGAAATCTTACTAAAAAGGGCCAACCATTTGTTTGGGGTTCCAAGGAGAAAGAATCTTTCCAAGAGCTGAAAAAGCGATCAGCTGATGCTGAAACACTGGTTACTATGACAAGAACGCGCGCATTCAAGTCACCGCCGATGCTAGTCCTGTGGGATTAGGAGCTGTGCTCGTCCAGAACCAAAATGGTGAGAGTCGAGTGATTTGCTATGCTAGTCAGAGTCTGTCAGATGTTGAACGTCGCTACTCCCAGACAGAAAAAGAAGCTTTGGGACTAGTCTGGGCGTGCGAGAAGTTTCATACTTACATTTACGGGATAACGTTTGAACGCCGGATCACAAACCGTTGGAATTCATCTATTCGACCAGATCCAAGCCCAGTGCGCGAATCGAACGATGGGTTCTTCGTTTGCAACCTTACACGTTCAAAGTAAGGCATATTCCGGGAAAAGGGAATATAGCAGACTCGCTGTCCAGATTGACAAGTGCACGTGGACCGGAAAACCAGGATGTGGCTGAGGACTACATTAGATTTGTGGCAGAAAATGCAGCACCAAACAGTGTTCCAATTCGCACTATAGAGCGCGAATCCGCTGTTGATTTGGAATTGTCTGAAGTGAGGAAGTGCATTCGAACTGGGAGATGGACAGATGCACCAGCCGGATACAAGAAGGTGAGGACAGAGTTGACCACACTGGGACAACTTGTTCTGCGAGGGACGAGAATCGTAATCCCTAGAAAGTTGCGTAGTCAAATTGTGAACCTTGCACATGAGGGTCATCAGGGGATTGTCAAAAGTAAGCAGAGACTCAGAAGCAAAGTATGGTGGCCAGCAGTGGACCGCGATATGGAGTATAAATGCCGGTCATGTCACGGATGTCAACTTGTAAGCCAACCCTCCCCACCTGAACCAATCAAGTCAACCATGTTACCATCAGGGCCATGGCAAGCGCTAGCGGCTGATCTGCTAGGACCGCTACCTGATGGAAACTACTTGTTCGTTGTAGTCGACTACTATAGTCGTTTCTTCGAGATTGATGTCATGAAAACGACAACATCTGAGAAACTGATAGAAAGTCGAGAACGGATGTTCTGCACACATGGATATCTCGAAACGCTGAAAACGGATAATGGAGCAAATTTTGTGTCAGAAGAATTTGATACTTACCTGTCCAATCACGACATAGAACACAAGCACACCACTCCATTATGGCCTCAAGCCAATGGAGAAGTGGAAAGGCAGAACAGGACCTTGCTAAAAGCTATGAAAATCGCGCAAGCTGAGGGTAAGCGGTGGAGGAATGAGCTCCATCATTTCTTACTGGCCTACAGGTCAACACCACATAGCACAACTGGAGTTAGTCCATCAGAGCTATTGTATGGCAGGACAATACGCACAAAGATGCCACAACTGAGTGCAAACTGTGCAACTGACAGTGTGCGAGACCGTGATCGCGAGAACAAACAGATCGCTAAAGACTATGTCGACTCGAAAAGATGTGCACGTGATGACGACATAGTTCCAGGCGACACTGTTCTACTTGAACAGAAACGAAACAACAAACTATCGACACAGTATGCCAATATTCCATTTGAAGTAGTAGACAGATTTGGCAACCATGTCACAGTGAGATCACCTGAAGGTGTACAATACAAGCGTAATACTTCGCATGTGCACAAATACTACCGTGATCCAGAGTGTACTTACCGTCGTGTTGGAGAACACTCTCCAGGGAACGACATTCCTTCGGATGATGACGATGAGAAAGAAGTCGGCGTACCGTTCTCTCAACCAAGTGTTGTGCAACGGAATAGTAGTAGTGTTACTGTTCCTAGAACCCGTCCACAGCGAGAGAGACGACCCCCTACGTATCTGAACGATTATAATCTAACTTAGAACTGGAAGACTTAAAAGGGCACAATAATCCCTGTCTTGCCAGCGAGGTATTGGGCAGTCTACCCAACCTCTTATTAGGGTATTATTCCTATCAGTTAATGTTCACAGTTTATCGAGTTCAGTGTTAACAGTTAACGATCACGTATTATTACAGATTGTTTGATTGGCAATCATTTGATCGCTGGAATGAACAGTAATTTAGTCAAATGCCAAGACTCATAAGTGATTGAATTATAAAAAAAAGAAGAAAAAAAAGAATTGGTTTTAATAGTGTGATAAATCATTTGGATATTTCTTATAAAATGCAAGAGACGATTTGCAAGCACAAGGACAAACAAAAAAGACTATCATGTTGTTGAGATGATAGTTTATTCCAAGATCAGATTATACATTCAGTTTGAACATAAGGAGGGATGTAATGTATTGAGCAATTACGAAGTCCTGTCCGTATTCTATACAAGAGTCCGTTCCGGGACTTGGTTATGAATTTGTATGTTGTTGGACCGCATGCTTCCGGGAAATACAGATTGTAATTCTGTTGAGTTAAATCTCGTGTCTGTTCGTGTCTTTAATTGATATATCTGTGTCATCCACGCTGATTAGATACAACAATGACGTCACTTCCGGCGGTGACGTGACTTTCGACGATGTACATAGGTGAGCGCACATGTATGCGGAGATGTCTCTTCAAGAGCTCCGAGCCCTCAACTGGCCCACCTCACAGCTCCGAGCTCATGTCCGAGTTCCGAGCTCTTGCATATGAACAAGACTTACATCTGTGAAGCTTCATTATACGACGGGTGTCCCCACCAGGCGCGTGCGCATACGTGCGATGCCGTCACTTCCGGTGATATCACGCTCATGGATGACATCCAATGGGTGACCAGGGTATGTCTTCTGATGCGTAGTAAACGGATACTACCCAAAGAGGATATCCAGTCAACTACCCGTGCCCAAAACATGCTGACCTTGCATGAGCATTCCAGATATTTATGGAAACGCAGTTGGAGACGGGACATTATAGAACGATTATTATGGATTAAGAATACTGATCAGCGATACGGAGTTTATATTTTTGGTACATCATGATGTCTTGTCGGCATCATTGAAAACTGTTGACTGCTTCTTTCTTGCAAGAAACTAGCCTATGTTTATGTATAGTATGATTGTCTTTTTTGAATTTGGTGCTAATACTGTTATATGGATATGGAATAGGTGTTTGGATTATGGACGCGGATATTCTTTAATGGACGACGGCTGAATTATGAATGACGGACTAGACGCTTGTATTACACTTTAGCCTCTCTTCTTCTAAATGTTTCCGAAGTTGACCCCGATAGCTGAGCCACATGGCGTTGACGCCCGTCAACGCCCGTCTATAAAAACAGGCCTAACCGATGGACGACTACAGTCGACTTTAAACTCCTCAACATGGCTTATCGCTGTCTTGAGTGTGGACGCACATTTACCAGACACTATGATATGATGCGTCACCATGGGAATATACATGTATATAGAGAGATCGACTGGCTAGGAGCCGATGAACCCACTATACTAAGGCAGATAATGATGCAGAGACTGTTGAGAGTCTATCCACTGATACCGAGAGCCTACCCACTGGGAGCCAGGCTGAATGCACGGACGTTTATGTAGACAATGATGGAAGCCTGAGTGTAGAAGAAAGGGTCCCTATCTTTTGGGATCGTATTGTGACAGCGACCATTAATACCCACGCTGCGGTGACCAAGGACGCCGAGCAGGATAACTTGCAAGAGGCTTACATCCAAATGCGCCCGTCCATCAGCAAAACAGCCTTGGCGATCTATGAACAGTATAGCATGCTGCCGGTTGAAATGAATGGTGATCCCACGCACAGGTTCATCATGAAGTCCAAGTGTCACTTGGAGGAGGATATGAGATTCCCACCCAAGTAGGCCACTGAAAATGCGATCAAAATGCGAAGACAGATGTTAACGGTATCCTTGACTGCATAATGTGTAATGATTTCTTAGATACTTCCAAAATAGTCGCTTTCTATACTATTGCCAGGCTACGCGTGTGCACAATGATGAAATCGGACTACACGCCAGTTGGACTCTCTCCCACGAGTGTTTCAGTATGACACCTAGCACAACCCAATTCGGACAAATATTGGTCCACCTCGACACCAAAACGTCCATTCAAGTGCCCTTTCCTACTATTCTCTGCATGCGCATGCACACTATAGCCCCTACTTTCACCCCACACCCATCAGGACGGACGCTCCCCACGCGTGCTTCAAATGTACACATCACACCTCGCCCGAACCCGTCCCTTCACACTCCCAAAATGCCCGCTTTGGCTACTACTCCTACTGATGACGTCACCAATCATATCACAGATGGCGCTGACATCCCTCACGTCGTAATCTACACACAGAGAGCTTCAATTTGACACCCCACGCGGCCCATTAGGGTCAAGAATGTTCCCTCAATCACTCAAACACACCCCACGCCGTCTAAAATTTCCGCTATCGATGCTACTGCCCAACTGCGCATGCGTATCATGATGCGACTTTCAGTAAAATCCATACCAGTCGTAGTCTATATGCCGAGAGCTACAAGATGATACCCCACATGGTCCATTTCGACCAAGGATGGTCCCTCGATTGCTCGAAAACTTCCGTTTACACCCCAAGATGCCCGCTTTGGCTATTACTCCTACTGATGACGCCAACAGTGACGTCACAGATGACGCGCACATCCCTCAAGTCGTGGTTTAGACATCGAGCGTTTCAATTTGACACCCTGTACTGCCTCTTTGGATGAGATTAGCCTCTCTATTCTATCGCTCAAATATGCTTCTGCGAACCTCCAAAATGCCCACTTTTTCTACTACTCCTCGACTGGGCGTGCGCAGCATGACGTCACTGCCCATCCAACCCACTCCAAGCGTCCTCTATACGCCAAGCTCTTCAAGATCACACTTCAATTGGTCCCCGAATGCGTATGCCCAGATATACACCGGAATTCACGCGACCCAGAAATGCCCTTTGACCCGGAAGTGACATTTGACCTTTGAACTCCACATGAACTTTGCCCCGGAAGAGACATAATCGGATACGAAGTCAATCCCTCCGTATTTTCTTCCGCCTTTACCCTCAATATATGCGAATAAATCAGTGTTTTCTATACTACTCATTGTGTAGTAGGCTGGTGTCGTAGATGATTTGAGTCCGATGCCAGCCAATCTTTCATTTCTTACAACCAGAATGACGCTTTTAAAGCCGGTCATAGAACTGCCAACTATTGTGGGAGGCGATGTGGATGTGCCAGTTAAAGCGTCTGAATAATATGAGCGGGCGGTAGAAGGACGCGACTTTGAGTTCCACATGACCACTGTGGTTTCAATGTGTGCCGCTGTGGTGCACAGGTATGGTTAAGGTGCGGTGATTGCCAAATCTAAGTTGCCTGTAGGGAGGGAATCTAAACATCCACTGTGTCGCAACAGGCCAACTGGCGAGGTACTGGTTGAATTACAAGCGTCTAGTCCGTCATTCAAAATTCAGCCGTCGTCCATTAGAGAATATCCGCGTCCATAATCCAAAGACCTATTCCATATTTCATATAACAGTATTAGCACCAAATTCAAAAAGACAATCATAGTATACATAAACATAGGCTTGTTTCCTGCAAAAGAGAAGCGGTCAACTGTTTTCAGTGATGCTGGCAAGACATCATGATGTTCCAAAAATATCAAATCCGTATCGCTGATCAGTATTCTTAATCCATAATATTCGTTGTGAAGTCGTCATCTAAAGAATGACGTATCTCAGTGACGCTTTGATTGTGAGTACCATGAGGATCTTAGAGTACATGGGTTCATACGGCCCCTAGCCCCGGGTTAAGCGGAATTAGACACAAGTTACGAAACGTAGCGCCATAGATCTTGCACGCTACGTTCAGCATGCGATATGTATCGCCAAATTTGAGAAACTTTGAGTGGAGGCGCTTGGTGGAATAGCCCTGTTTTATAAGTTTTTGCGACAATGTTTTGTGACGTTGATTAAAATCGTCACATTTTACACAGGATCTAGCAAATGCTACTAAGCGAGATATGTATACGCCATATGCAGGTCCCACTGGAATATTACTGTCCAGGGATAGTTTACGATGTCGAAATTGTAATCATCTCTTTTGTCATGAAGTCGACGAGAGAGAATGCCCGCTTCATTTTTATAGAGATATAGATCTAAATATGATGTGCCTGTAGGGCTGTCTGTAGTTTCCTTCAAATCAAGTGAAGGTGGATATATATCCTTCACTGCGTCATTTATATATCGATTATCTACAGCGAGAAGATCGTCTATATAGCGTTTGGTGAATGAGGAGGAACGGGCTTTGAATGGATAGGTTTTTGAAAGCGCCTGCATATAGTCATATTCATAAGAGAACAGATATAGGTCAGCCAACAGGGGTGCACAATTAGTACCCATTGGAATACCTATATGCTGCTGATATATTGTGTTGCCAAATTTCACATAGATATTTTTAATGAGAAATTCAAGCAACTCTATAAACAAAGAAACATCCCATGAATGATATCTCTTGTATGTAGTAGAGCTAAAGAATGCTTTATGGCTTCCGACATTAATATATCTACGATCAGTTTTCTTGAACACAGATACTATTAACGAACTTAGACGGTCAATAAGGTCCTGATGAGGGATTGTAGTATAGAGAGTCGAGAAATCCCATGTGGATACATGTCTGTACGGTATGTGACCTTTAGCATCAAGTTCTTCCGTAAGACATTTTGAGTTTTTCAATATCCACATACATTCAACGCCAGAGTTCTTAGAAATAGTGGCGCAATACCTTTCCCAAAATGCTTTTACCTCCTGAAGGGCCCTCGTCAATAGGGTTGAAAGAAGCTTGGTGGTGCAGCTTCTAGAACCAGCTATGAATCGGGTATGAGGCTGGCCTGTGATGGCTATATTGGGCTTTTCCGACCGGAAGTGATACGCTTTACCGATAACAAGAGGAATGAGAGATAAGGAAATTTCACCCAGCGAGATTCCTGGGAACCTGGTATGCGCCATAAGATAGGGTGGGTAGGGTGATAGGCGTGCGCATAAGCAGCCGGAAGTTGACCGCTTTGCCGAGAGTGAGAGGGGTGCAAGACGTGGAATCTCACACGGAAAGACTTCTGAACCCAGGCATGCGCGACAGGATAGGGTGGGAAATTGAGCATGGGTAGGGCGTGCGCAACCCGAAGTGAAACGCTCTACCGAGAACTAGAGGGGTGAGAAACATGGGAATTTCAACCAACGAGACGCCTGGACCAAGGAATGCGCCCTGGGGTAGTGTGCCGAGGGGAGTAAGGCTCCGCATGTGCCACCGAATGTGGCACGCTAAACCGAGAACAAATATAACGCCGTACGTGAACCATTAACCTCAGTTTGTATCTAACCTTTGTGCAGGCACAATATCGAGTACGTGTAAGTTCTGTCAGAAAACCGTCTTTTGTCTCGACAATATGTTCAGTGACATTCAATGTAAACACAAACATGAGACACGGCCCATTCCCGCTATGGGTTCTCTAAATCGAGTAGAGCATCCCTGCACGGTGGCATTCAGCGGTGTCTGCTCGTGTACTTAGAAGCCCATACCCCAGAAGATCGTTGATTGACGACCCACCTGAGGGATCTGTCCAAAAAAGTACGGACATTAGCACATAATACATCGGTACATAAACTACGGTGGTCCTTACGTCAACAGTATGGCGACCTTGTGGTGCACATGAAATCGCTGGTTGAGGGCCCAGTCCATATGAAGATCTATGTTGACAACCCAGGATATGAGCTGGGCAGTGGCGTATTCCAGAGCAATCGCTCAAAAGAAACACATGTTTGAATGTACCAAGATAATTAGAAGCGTCCACAACTGAACGCCCGTCAGTATATAGCCCACCCAACATAAATCTTTATCATTTCGTTATGAGCATTTTGGCATCCACGAAGGGGATATTCTCTCAGAAGCGCTACGTCAAGCCGGCGTTCGAGTCTGTGCTGTTATTGACACAGCTTAGGCTAGAACCGACAGATGCAACTCTGCGCCAACAAAAAAGTATGCGTTGCCATCTGGTCACGCTCATACCATTATGGGACGCTGATTGAGACGGGAAATTGTACCTTACCCTCTCTTCCTTCAACGGATCCAACTATGTACGAAGTGAACCCCCTGAGCAATCGATTAGCGACAAGGTGTTAATGCCCGTCAACGCCCGGTAACGTCCGCCAACGCCCGTCCTAATGCCCTTCAGCGCCCGTCTGTAAAAGCAACCCTAACCGATAGACGTGCACAGTTGATGTTTAATCGTCAACAAGGCCTACCATTGCGTTGCGTGTGAACGCACGTTTAGCAGACAATGTGATATGATGCGACACCAGAAGACCCTGCATATAAGGAGCGAGGCGCCAGAAGCTGGTGTTAATAATGTGCCTTGTGAGACTGAGAGTCCGCTCACTGATAGTGAACGCTCGGCCTCTGATAGTCAGATTACGTCCAAGAGAAGGCAGGGCGAAGAAGGGAACACACGTTTGGGATTAGATTTGTGGATTAGGCTGAAAATACCCACGTTGCGTCGGACAGGATAACCTACAACAAGCGTACGTCTTCCTTCGTCCCCGCATCAGAAAAAAGCAATGACAATTCATTGGAAATGAAGAGAAAGCTCCCACTCACCAAGCCATCGTGAAAGCAAGCGTCACCTGGAAGAGGATATGGGGTTATCATCCACAGAGCTTCTGAAAAATGCGGTAAAACTGCGCAAACAGCTGTTCCAGGATATGTTGCCCTTACAGTATCCTGAACTGCTCGAAATGATTAGGACCCGAGCAAACAAACGAACTAGGGACAACAGTCAACAGTGAACATGGCCGAAGATTGACGCATCACAAGGTCAGATAAGAGCAGCCGACGATACGTCTGATACATGGAAAATAAACCATTCTCGGCACACATATCGCAATATATAAAACCATTGAAGAAATGTACCAATATATGGATCATTATGACTATGATAACAAGCGTTTGTCAGGATGGCGGAGTGGTCTCATGTTCCAAGATCCATCATATTTTCTTCCATGGTGGTGTGGATATACTTCTCTATGCATGCGTGCGTGGGTTCGAATCCCACCCTGGTATGTACCATTTTACTAATCACAATAACCATATCCACTGTACCTACTGAAGTTGTAATAATAAAAAAAAAAGAATTTATGCACAAGTCATTGTGCATGCCTGGGTCCAAGAGTTTCGTTCGGTGGAAAATACAAGCATCTAGTCCATCATTCAGTATTTAACCGTCGTCCATTAAAGAATTTCCGCGTCCATAATCCAAAGACCTAATTTATATAATAACATCAAGACTAAATTAAATGGATATATCATAATATAGATAAAACTAGGCTAATTTCCTGCAAGACAGAAGCGGTCAACAATTTTCAACGAAGCCAGCAAGACATCATGATCTTCCAAAAATACCAAATCCGTATCGCCGATCAGTATTCTTAATAGATATCAGTAGTTCTACTTTCGTTTCTGTGCGAAACCCCCATTAGTACTTGAAAACACAGTCAGAAGTGTTTCAGTCTTGGGCTCTCCGGTGACATCTGGTCCTTTTCTGCTTGTGGGCCCTACTGGACACACTTTCTCAAGATTTTAACCCTATCTGGCCCGGGCTTTTTGGGACCTGTCCAGGCCGGGGGGGCGAAATGGCCTCCCACATCATTATTTTTCTTACCCCTTGAGCTAGGGGGTTGAAACTTACCACACTATATCCTTGGGTCAAGCTCTACCAGAAAATGTAAAAAACAAATCCAATATGGCCGCTTTGATGACGTCACAGTGACGTCATCTTCAAAACCGACATTTTTGGTCGATTTTACGGTCAGATTTTTCGATTTTTCGATTTTTTATTTATGCAATTTCTACGCAAAAGGTGCATGATAAATTAGTAAATATTAATGTGATGTGAAATAAAATAGTTTTTGCCCACTTTTCATCGCGGAAAAGCAGAAATTTTGAAGAAAAATGACGAAAACATCACTTTTCTGGTACACCATGTGGCCGTCATCTTGAATTTACCCACGATCCTCTCCTCGGGGGGTTATATGAATAGGTCACGGAGTGTCAGCTCTCAATTTTTTGTCGTTCCAGAGATAGCGCAGAAAGTTTGGTAGGAGGGGGGGGGGGAGGGGCATTTTGGCCCCCATCCCGGCCTGGTAGGGTTAATACGTACGTCGGGCATTAATGCCTCCTACAGTGCTCCATTGATATACCTGATAACTAGTTACTTGCACCCACCGGAAGGGTCGCATTCATTTTGAAGGATGGCAGTATACAGAGGAACGTTGACCACATCTTACTCGAAACGTTTTCATTCCTTGATTAAATTGTTAGTGACTGCACCGACAGCATAGTTTAATTGATGCGTCGCTACCTTGCGATAATAGTTTTTGGGAACAAGCCATTTCCTTAAACAACTCAATCGATGAGGGGTTAATTTCCACCCTTTTTTTTTACAACGAGTTCAAGAAATTGAATTTCTTTGGAATACGGTAAACTAAGGTGAATTCGGACATATGACAGAAAAAAATGAGAATATCAATTTACATTTATTAATAAGCAAACCTTTTTTTTATTGTATTTTTTCTTCTTTTTTCACAGGTAAGCTATCAAACTACATCAAAATGATCATGTTAGCAGCCACATTTTTTTCTGGAATTTTGAAAACTTTTTTTATGTTTGCAATTGTTCTACTGGTCACGAAATGTCTGGATGAGAAAAATGTCCAAATCCGTCTGAACATACCTTAGATTACGGTACATTTCTTTCTTTTTGATTTCACGTTGGCTTTTGAAAATTCCAACAAAGCCAAGTGATCATTAGAAGTTGTTCTGGTCATAGTAACATAATCAAGATAAGTCAAGACATGTTTCCATTGGATTACAACACATATAAGGGAAGTGGGAAGAGGTGGCGACATACTGACAGAGCCTGGGGGATATGACTTCACAGTATAGTGTTCTGGTTAACCTATTCTAAAGCACATGCCAAGAATCTAAGGATTCGTGATATGTGTTGAATCTCAGGTACGCTTTTATTGTACCTGTTCATGTGGCAACTTAGATGACATGACCACACGGCCCCTAGCACCGGCATAAGCGGTATTAGATACAAATCTAGATAGCTATGATGGAAATGCTCTGACAAATCGTATATTGGTAACTGGTGAGTTGTGTCGCTGTGACAACTCGTACACTGGGGATTGGTGAGCTGTATCGTCGTCAGATGAAAAAGACGGCATTTAACACAAAAGACTAGTCTGTAAGGCCCGATGTCGACCCAGCATCAAACGGAATCCCCCGTGGGTTGTCCAGTAAACCTCTGACATCTTCCTGAGGCCCCACACAACCCAAAAGACATCATGGTAAATTCGATTAAACCACACCTCGTTGTAAAGCAGTCTTACTCCTGTTGGCTCTGTGACAGAGGATCTGGATAGTTGTAGGCTCCTGTTTGTTAACATTTTATAACAGAATTGTTCCACTATTGGGGAAAGTGGAGATGGGCATCCAGCATAAACATTCATTGCTCCACTTCTGAAAGGCTATTAAAATACGGGCAGAGGTTATTTGTTTTATGGTATAGGATTTTTCTCACTGTGCTGTTTACTGGACATAGCGTTAGGAATTGTAGTTTGTCCTCAATCCCGTGTTTACACAGTTTACTGTTAGTTTCCCCGTACCTTCCAGTCTCTATCTCTAGTCTTTGTGCACATATCCTTAATTTTGTGATATTAAGGAACTCACGTATTGTGAGTGTGTCGTGGCCGAGTGGTTAGCGTGTTTGACTCTCGCCAGTGACCTCTTACATATATACTCGCCTATTCACAAGTCGCTGGGCTGATTCGGTGTCCAGGGTAAAATGGACTGATGGTGGAACTAGTTGCTACGCTAGACCTTCGCCAGCGGAGGCACTTGGAGAATAAAGTACCTGGGTGTCTTTCAGTGACCGCTATATAAAATTCACTCACACTAGTACATCGCATACACCGCTAGGGAGCTCACATGGTTAGACTATCACAGCACTTTCAAGATGGTATAGTTCGTCCAAATTGTAGAATTGTATTAATGTACTTTCGGGATAGTAGTTCGTCCAATTGTAGAATTGTATAATGAATAATGTTCACTTCACAGCACGATATTCGAGCTATAAAAAAATGTTGAGTGGTTCCAATTGATTGTATAATAATAAATATGTACTCCGTAAGGAGGTGCTCCTATGTAAAGGATGGATTTACGAAGGATACGATACGATAGCCTGTCTGAATTTAACATTTTTAACGCATAAAATGTAATCAACCGTTCCGTACTCAGTTTTTTTTCTGATTTTTGCAGTTTCCTTTCAAAGAGTTTTACTGCTGTTAAAGATTTCGTTTATGACAGTTGTGACTGATTTAATAGCAGTATGGTTAGTTACAAGCAGGGGTATGTCAAAACTGACAAAGAATGAAGCTCTCGAAACCCAAAACTCTGGGCAAATTAGCTGATTGAAAAACTCATTTGATGTTTCGTTATGTTTCATAAAAATGAAGCGGGCCTTCTCTGTCGTCGACTGTATGACAAAAGAGATGATTACAATTTCGACATCGTAAACTATCCCTTTCTGGACAGTAATATTCCAGTGGGACCTGCACATGGCGTATACATATCACGTCTAGTAGCATTTGCTAGATCCTGTGTTAAATGTGACGATTTTAATCAACGTCACAAAACATTGTTGCAGAAACTTATGAAACAGGGCTACACCACCAAGCGCCTCCACTCAAATTTTCTCAAATTTGGCGATACATATCGCATGCTGATAGCAAAATACGAGCGTAGCGTGCAAGATCTATGGCGTTAGGTTTCGTAACTTGTGTCTAATTCCGCTTAACCCGGGGCTAGGGGCCGTATGAGCCCATGCACTTCAAGATCCTCATGGTACTCATATGAACAGTCACAATCAAAGCGTGACTGAGATACATCATTCTTTAGATGATGACTTTACAACGAATATTATGGATTAAGAATACTGATCAGCGAT
This sequence comes from Hanleya hanleyi, assembly GCA_036873755.1. Lineage (NCBI taxonomy): Eukaryota > Metazoa > Mollusca > Polyplacophora > Lepidopleurida > Hanleyidae > Hanleya > Hanleya hanleyi. The sequence continues at coordinate 43,678 of JAVTVY010030103.1, read as the reverse complement.
ACGGATTTGATATTTTTTAACATCATGATGGCATCATTGAAAACTGTTGACCGCTTCTCTCTTGCAGGAAACAAGCCTATGTTTATGTACACTATGATTGTCTTTTTGAATTTGGTGCTAATACTGTTATATGGAATATGGAATAGGTCTTTGGATTATGGACGCGGATATTCTCTAATGGACGGCGGCTGAATTATGAATGACGGACTAGACTCTTGTAATCATATATGCACATCTATAGGTGCATAATGTAGCCCTATAGGTGTCAGGTAAGACATTCATCGTCCATACGTCGTCCAAGAATTGTAATTCTGTAATCCCCTCAGAACTGAACTCCACAGTCGCAATATTGCGGCTACTTCTGTTTTCGTAAAATATTTCCTCTTGATTCAAACATTGCCTCACTATTATTAGCATAGTGAAACATTAAATTATTTGTTCGCTGAGTGGAAAAGATGGGTATCGATCCACAAGGAATTTTCTGCGAGATTCCAACGTGTACAGGTCACTTTCTGTAAAATCGCACCAATTCAGATTATATCTAAATGCGTTCACTATATCTCTAGTATTATATGATCATGGAAATATAAACATCACGTCTGGATCTGCAGTCGTTTTCTTGTTATGTTTCATGAATCTTTTAGTTCCGGGGTAAATTTTCACCCAGTGCGTTACGAATGTTTGTTCCCGGGTAATTTTCTAACGATGATATTCATTTAAGATCCTTACCAGTCAGCAGAAACCTCACTATCCAAAAGGTTTGACAAGCTGAGAAAACAGATCGAAAGGTTCACAACAATTTCAAAATGGATAGCAGACCAGCTCAGAAATCATGGGAACTGGCAAACAATTTGGAGACAGTGAATAGTGTTGATGAGATTTACCGCTATGACAAAAAACAGCAGCAAGACATCCTTGCTGCAAAGCCTTGGGAGAAAGAGTGAGTTGACAACAACAACAGCGTGACTGGGGTTCAACACAAATCGAGCCATTAGTAGGGTTGAGAAGTTGAATTTTTATTTTTGGTCGTAACAAATAAATAAAGGTACTCACGTAAACAGGGAAGCTAGGAGAGCATGATAGCATTTACCATTCACGTGTACAACAAGCCAAATGATCACAACTGGTAAAAGAGGGTCCACATTCACAGAGCTTAAAACGTGAAATCGCCATCAAAAGTGTAAAGCGGAAGTTACGTGTTCAAAGAGAACTTCAAAGCAAGAGAAATAACTCTGATACCTGTTCAGGTGAAAACAATTGAAGGGTCGGGTAGCTGACGTAAGAAAATTATATTCTGTGTGTTGACTCCGCATACTGTGTAACACAGGCGAGTCCCACCCGTCGAGCGCCTCACTGTTTTCTTTCGCGGGAAAGTGGAAGAGCGGGTCTATAAAATGTTTCAAGGATTACAGACGATTTTACAGGGTTTTAGAAAGAAAGATTTGTACAGTTGTTCATCGATTTAATATCAGTCCTGATGATATTGCTCAATTCAGCGCGCTCGAAAGCCCTTTGACGAAAAATATGATTGCGTTTCCTTTGCGTTTTGGTTCAAGGCTAATGGTGCCAGATTTTTCAACTCGTTCCATTCATTTGTGTTGTTCGGAGACCTCGTGGACACGGTGGACCTGGTCAAACAGGTTTTGTCAAAGGTCAAATCATTGGTCATCGGATCGCTGACGTAACATTTCCTGATTACAATTTATGAGGCTGCGCAACAATCTGCGCCCAGACACAGTCTTCACAATCCTACCATTAGGCCTATACATAGCTTGCCAATGTTTACAATCAGGCCCAACTTCCGGAGTTGCACGCACAGAATATGTGGCAGAAAACACTTCGAATGAAGGGAGACAACTCGATTAACCTGCAAATTAACAGGCAATGGCCTAAGACGGCTCACATTTATAGTCGTGATTTAGCGTCGTCTATCGTAGGAAATTTATTTCCGCGATACATTGGTCAAAAAACGTATATCATGCATTGTTTATAAAAAATATTTTTATGACAAATTCTCAGTAAATTGACATTATAGCAATCTTCAAACCTGGGCAAACAGGGCAATGGGCACGGCCTACATTCCGCGAAAATATGACGGGGGGATACGCCGGAGATGGTAACCAACACTTGATAACTCTGCCTGTATCTCTCCGATATTTTATTCTATTTAGTTATTTTTAAACCTGTACAGATACCCGTTTCAAAAATATATCTTTTGCTACACATTTCTTTCACCTCACGACGAGAAGTTTGCCGTAAAAGATGCATGGTGTCGATTCGACGGGGATTTTTTTTGCGATACACCGACACAAAACGTTTTAATAACTTTCATTGAAAATGCATCCAAAAAATACAAATCTAAATAAATAGTTTTCATTTCGAGTATTATAGGATCATGAAAATATAAACGTTTATGTATATTCTTCGTTCTTCTTGTAATGTATGCAAGAAAAGTTAGCTTGTATTCGCCGCGAATTTTCCGCGATATACCGACACCAGGTTTCATATGAAAACGCATCCATGAAATAAAAATCTAACTGCCTATTTTTCATCTCGAGTATTATAGGATCATGAAAATATAAATATTTTTGCTGTATCTATAGCTGATTTCTTGTAATAATTATCGAAAAAGATGGTGTCAATTCGCCAAGAATTTTTCCGCGATACCGACACTTGGTATTGATAACTTTACTTGAACATGTTGAAAAGGCTTCCGTAAAATAAAAATCTAAATGCATAAATTTCTTGTCTAGTATTATAGGATCATGAAATAAAATATCATTTCTGTTTCTTTAGCAGCTTCCTTGTAATATTAATGGGAAAAGATGGTGCCGATTTGACACGAATTTTTCGCGATATTCCCGACAGTATAGGTTTTGATAACTTTCCTTTGCAAACGCATGCATAGAAAGAAAACCTAAATACATATTTTCATCTCAGTATTATAGGATCATGAAAATATGAATGCCATGAATTATTTTCATAAATAATATCATTATTTTCAGCTATTTCTTGCGATGTTTACTTGTACACGCGTAACACGATTTGTCGAGATTTTTAACGAAATTCGCCAGGACAGGCTTCCATATAAAAAGCTTAGATTGGGACCATATATATATCCGGTGGCTAAAATGACACCTAAGACCTTGATTCAAAACGATATTTGATGTATGTCACAGCTTATAAAAAGTGGCATTGCAACACTACATGTAGATTGCTTTTGATCAAAGTGGCAAATGAACAGAAAATGACAATTTGGTCAGAACGGATACGAAAGTATTGTTTTGTAAAAACAATGGTACCAGTGTATGAAATAGACAAACAAATTCTAGTTGCCCATCGGCAAGCATGGGCAACCATCACATCCAATTGCATTGCAATTCGTGCAGAATTTGGTTGCCCAAAGGAAGTTTAGGTTGCCCTGGGCAACCGGGCAAAGGGCTATTTCACACCCTGGGTACCTTACCATTAGTACAAATTTTATTTCTAAATATATAGTCGCATTACCTTAGCCCCATAAAGAAGATAAAGTATCTTGTAATAATGAAGTTCAAATTCAAACTTAGTTCCGTAGGACATGAAATATGAAAATTAAAATACCCGGTAGCTTAAAACGTATCGGTATATGCCGTACTGAAAGCCTCAGTTTATTCACTGCTAAAATGTTCATTTGCTTATTATTTGTCATAAAAATATTATTATATACAAAAACGAATTTAAGCTTTGTGACAAATGAATCGTATCCATAAATTTCGTTTCAATATATGGCGCTAAACCACGACTATAAATGATAACGGTTTGGGACGACTGCCTATAAATCTGCATGTTAATCGAGTTGTCTCCCTTGAAACTTTCAATGTTTTGCCACACAGCTGATGCGCGCAGTCTGTTTACAATCAGCGATGACGTCACAGGATTTTCGTCTATTGGTAGATCGAGTTAAACAGCTTATTTGAGCAATATAATATGTAGAATTAAAACTGGATTTTTAATACTGTACTCGATCGCTTGGCCTTCGACTTGATCTTCAATTTAAAACTGAACATTTTCAAAGAATTTGGGGAATATCACATCAATATACCAACATGCAGCCCCTGCAATATATTTGACAATTCTGATATTTATTGATATTTATTGAATGTAGGGTCTGCCCGACTAACCGTTAATATCTATGCATCCAAAACGTGGTGATATCAATTCCATATTATCTCCTAAAAGTGTGTGAAATTGGCAGAGCTTCACCTTTTATTTGGAAATTCAAATAAGGAAATTTGATCAGCGATTAAATTATTGGAAGCTTTGAATTTGATAGCAAATTGGTTTGTCCATATTATTGCTATGATATTTTGATTGGTTAGGGTCCAAATTTGATCCGTTATTGCAGATCACTGACTCTTATTTGCGGGGGCCTTATTTTCATCCTTGTATTATGATATGAGGCCAAACAAAATAATATGTGTGTTTACATGTACTGTTACATGCATTTTGAAAATAGGGTAGGTATGCTTTTTTTTTACTCCAAATATTATGACATATTTTTTAGGGTAGGTAGGTACATCACAAAAAATTTGCTCAAATTGTTTTTCCCATATATGTAGGTCAGTGTAAATTGTGGTCGAATATTCTGTCAATTGTTCATGTTATCATCATCGATTAAACAGAAAAATCGTCTAGAAATCAACAAACCTTCGCCGCATGAATGCTACTGCCATATTGGCTTCATCGGGCGACGTCGGATGAAAGTAGATATCTGATTGGCGAAGGCGCAACAGCTTGTAAGCGATCGATCTCTCACAGCGGAGGTCGTTCGATGGGTGTTTAAAAAGTTAAACCTGAAAAATAAGGACTCGAAACGGACTGGGTCGCCGCATTTCGGTCATTTTTTTTTGCCGAAGTGGCAAAAAGACGCAGAATCAGCGCTTTTTTGCTAGGTAGGGTCGGGTAACAGTAAACACAGATATTATCTTGTTTGGCCCTAGACTAAAGATAGCAACTCGGTTATAATGCCGCTTCTCAGCGAGCAGGGAAATTTCAACAGTCTCGCCATGTTTGCAAACCGCATTCTCCGTATAACTGGGTCACAGCTCAGATGGCTTATGTATAAGAGCATGTAATATGGATTGACACCACCCTCCCAAACTGTCCTCCCTCTCCGTTTATGGAGAAAGCATCGCTGGAACCTACATATTGATGGTTTCATGGGGGATGGATGTCAGACTGTGATATATCTGGGATATCGCACCATATTGTATTCCAGATATTATTACAAAGATTAAGAGGTAAAATTCATGAATAAATATTGAGTAATGTTAATTTACCCAAGAGATGACAAGGCTAATATGGGCATGCCCCCTATTTGAGGCTGTCAAGAAACAAAACAGATCCTCAAGAGTTAATTACTTTTTCAGGCAGCTACACATGTCTATGAACGGCTAGTTTTTCTTCTGTATTTTTAATCAGATGAACATAGCTATGGGTTACATTTTTATTATGGAGATATTTGGTGTATATCCGAATATGAATATTGGGGGAAGGGTGGGGGTTGGTTTTGGTGGTCCTAATAAAATTAATCGCTATCTAAAATCATTTAAATCTCGAAGAAAAAATGGATTAGGTTATTTTGAACCATTTTCTCAACTTTCTATTCGAATAAATTTGATCACCCCCAGATTTTATGGTGGAAAATTTCACTTCCTCTGATTGAATTATTAGAGGGATTACCGCTCTCTAAAATGGAGGTAAAAATGTCAGTTTTGCTCAATAATTCAAATGTGCATAATGAATGAAGAAAATTCCTTGTGAGGCGCACAGATATATATCCCCATCAAATGGTAGTAAACTGATAAATTGCCATCTGTCTAATTTGCATAGTAATAGGACAAACATATGCCAAGCTACTGAAATGGCTATTTCAAATTGCAAATTAAATTTAGGACATGAAACAATAGATAGATTAATGCGCCTGAAGTTCTGGAGCATTGGTTAAGAAGAAATCGTGCGTACCAAGGAAAAATGACCGTTTCTACCTCTTTTTCTAGACAGCGGATCTCTTTAACCTATTAACGGGGCCTGAACTGTCCGGAAACATTATTCATCATGTTCATGGAAGTTGTTGAATTGTGACTTTCTCTGTCCACAGCCCACACTACTTCAAGTACATCAAAATCTCGGCTCTGGCCTTACTGAAGATGGTGATGCATGCGAGATCGGGAGGGAATCTCGAGGTGATGGGCCTGTTGCTAGGGAAAGTTGATGGCAACATCATGGTTGTCATGGACAGTTTTGCTCTGCCCGTCGAGGGCACAGAGACGCGTGTCAATGCACAGGCCCAGGCATATGAATACATGGCGGCCTACACAGAATCCGCTAAACTAGTAAGTATCTTAAAGGAGTACTTACCTTATTTTATATAAGTTCCCATTACAAAGGTTAGACTCTTAAAGAAATATACCCAACTATTTTACTTTCGTTGAGGGCGATAACCTATTATTTTCATTACAATTTGTGAAGTCGTGTTCCCGCTTTGAGGTCGACGTGGGCGCCGCCATATTGCCTGTGGGATGACGTGACTGATGACGTCAGCATTCAGGACAACGTCACGGCTAACGCTTGATCCAGGGACGTTCCAACTACGGCATTTCAATTACTTTGGGTTCGAGTTTTAATTCGAGGAAAAAACTGGCGCGGCAAATCCCACGGGGGGAATTCCTAAAAGGAAATTTGTTTAGGTTATCTTCGCCAACTGAAAAAAATTTGTTCCCCAAGTTTGCAACTGAGACTTGGCCGATTCAATTTGGACAAAATTTGAAACTAAGCGGTAAACTAAAACAGCACTTGTCCAGTGGTTTCACTTGAACAACGATGCTTCTAAGTTCATAAACATTTTCATGATTACACTTGAACTACTAAAGTCAACTAGAACGTCAGTGAATTTACTGCATTCCTTTTCCTTCGAATTATCGGCATGACTAACACGATCAACCTTAAATCTCCATGACGTTGTGACATTTTTAGATGAGTATAAACTGACTTCCGCTCATCTAAAAACGTCACGCAATGGTGCAATGGCGGCGCCCAGTGCACGCCGTTGCGAGCAACAAATAGTCAATATTCCCTTTATTTCGCATTCTGTCAACATAAGTTTTATATTATAAGATTCGGAATACGATAGCTAATAAATATAGACACACTCAAAAATAAGGTAAGTACTCCTTTAAGCATAGTTTTCTCTGACGGATTTTTTTTCCGGTTCATATACATATATACATGTACCTCTGGCGAGCTCGACTGTAGGTCGAAGTACACTCAACATTCGAGTAAGAGACGTCACAGATCACCTGACCAAGCTTCGTGCTCTCCTGAAAATTGTTGGATATTCATTTTTATCATTCATCGCTTTTGCCTTCCCACAGGTTGGCCGGTTAGAGAATGTGATTGGCTGGTACCACAGTCACCCTGGTTACGGCTGTTGGTTATCAGGAATTGACGTCAGCACACAGATGTTGAATCAACAGTTTCAGGAACCCTTTGTAGCTATTGTGGTGAGTGTTTGTCTAGTTATCTCAACCTATGAAGTAAGGGGAGATATTGTGAGAGGGCAAGAGGGGATGTCGTCATCAGTGTTGGTGTCCGCTAATTAAAAAAAAAATTCAGAAAAATTCAGAAAAAAGAAAAAAATAATAATAAATAAATTTCTGGAGGTAAATGATACATAGCAAGTTTGCTGCAGTTGTCTGCTGTCAGTCATGTCAGTGGATGATTATAAAACTTGGTACATCTAATCTTATGATTAGATGATTTATCTGTGCTATTTATGATATCATATGAAATATTAATTTTTGTCCAAATTATGCAAAATGATAATGTTTCTTTTTTTTGCAATCTATAATGTTATGGCATTAACATGAAAATATTCCCAAACAAGTTTTGGTTTGATCTAGACTGGCGATCTCATCTACATGTATGCTTTTAATACTGCTGCAGCTTCAGCAGATCAACCTTATAAGATCAAAATTTCATGGGTCGAGTTATCGATTGTCATCTTCGATTATTCATTCTAGATTTACATATATGATGTCGCTTGACTATAACATGTTACAGAAGATCATAAAATATATCTATAAAAATAGTTATTTCAGAGGGATATATTTTGCATGTGAACAGGTCATTTGCTTTATAATTCTACACTCTGAAATCGTTGACCATATCTCTTTTCCCATTGGCCAAAACAGCATCACGTGATGTGAAATTGAAAAGTTTACAACTCGATAAACTTTGGATTTCGAAGTTTACACGTTTCTTGACGAACTACTTTTGTAGCAGACGATAAGGTTTCTCGTTCCGACTGGTTTTGACCTGTGGAATTCAGTTCAGTTCACGTCGACAAATTTCTGACACTAACGTCGTAATTTATTAAACACCTCGCAGATAAAGAATGAACAGTTACACAATTTATTTACAACCAAACGCTCGGTGACCGTGAGTGGGAATATGAAATGGACACGAGTACTAACGGAGTGCAGGTACGTTGACCCAGTGAAAGAAGTTGGTACAAACATTCGCATTGACGTTTGATAGACTCACCCGATTCATTTGTTGATTATTATATCCAGTCGTCTTCAACTACCCAAAGTATTTTCATTCAGATTCATCTTTGTCCTGGTGATGGCTAATCCGGTAAATTCTTTTGTCCCTAAATTATGAATTCCGCGTATATCCTTCTTCGTTATAGCATCGGCTTGTACAAAAATAGAAATGTCACGTGCGCCTTCGCTCACTGTTGAACAAGTTTAAAGTTGACTCTCTTGCCGCAGTCCGCGATAGAAAATAGTTCTAGTTCAATTTATTTTTAATTTTCATGTTTAAACAATTCTGAATAAAATTAATAATGATATATTCATCAAATGATATGTTCATGAGGAATAAATCTTTTCATTTAAAAAGAATCTGTATTCGGCTTCGTTATACTGAACAAGCGCAGGGATATATATTCAGAAGTCAGTGAAGAGGGAACTTGCATGTCAGCTGTGAATACGAGTAACTGGGTCAAATTCATCTCTAAAGATATCTGTAAACGTCTTCCTTTCAATAAAAAATATGCATTGATCAACTGATAAATAAGAGTGAAGAATTATAAGGATTGACTTTCGCATTTTGCAGGTTCATCGGGGTATAAACTGTCAAATGCTGTGGTTCAAACTACGTGTAAACTGTGCTCGCAAGCTCGCAAGTTTACACAGTTTGAACCACATCATTTGACAGTTTATACCCCGATGAACCTGCAAAATGCGAAAGTCAATCCTTAAGCATTTTTTTAATCATGCATGTAAACCTTTGCAGATCTATCGCAAACTAGTCAGGACTATCGCAAGATTTCCATCGCAATGTGCGAAGACTCTGTGTAACATATAAGATTATAAGCAAATTTTTACCTGCCTTATATTATAAGCCAATTTTAACCTGCCTTTTCCGATGAAGTAGGCACTCATTTGCAAATTATCGTAACGAGTCAGCGAGTCCATCCGAATCATTTCGTCGGCAAAATAAGGAGAACCGTTGACATTAGAACCTTGATATTTGACGTAAACGTGCATTAGGGGACTGTTACCAGGAAGTTCTTAGCTGACCGACTTAGGTGACCTATAAACCTCGAAATTTTGATAGGATTTCGGGTTATTTCTAGATAGAGGGCCCCCAAGTCATCTATCGACTGTTTTCTGTATTTCTAGACAGAGGGCCCCCCAAATCATCTCTCGACCATAGATCTCCCGTATTCCATTAGAACCTTGATTTTTGGCATGAGGCGGATTCCACGAAAAAGTGTACCACTTTCCGTCGAATTGTCTGTCTCACCGGAAAATGACGTTTGCAACATTAAAAATGTTAAAAAAACTGACTCTGTGTCTTGTACTGTAAAATGTTGTGTAATGTATGCATATCTGAATATAAACAGTTTTACACTGCACATTTCTTATCTGCAGTATAATAGAGAGACAGAAATGTAAATGTTTCTAATGTCATTTGTTCTAATGTCATATGTCTGTCCAACTTGTTTTACAATATTCACCACAAAACAAATGTCAATTAAATTAATCAATTAAAGATTTACAGTGGTACCTTATTGAGATATATGTACCATTGCCAGTGTATAAAATACCAATACATCGATACTATGAGCGTTTGAAAAACGTTTCTAGTGTCATGTCCGTCCAACTTCTTTGACAGAAATGACATTAGAACGTTTTTGAAAAGGCTCAATATTACAGCATGGGCGATGACATACACTGACAATGGTACAGATACATCAATATGCTTGGCCTAATTCCACTGAGCATATGCAAGTGCTTCTGTTATAAGAAATTTCTTGTACATATACAAAATAGATTTTGACGGACAAATGACATTAGTAACACAAATGTTACTAAATGTCATTTGTGTTTTGTTCCGCTAAACTAAAAACTGTACAAATAATTCATAGGGGCACTTGTTTATTTTCATCTTATGCAATTCATTGACACATTTTAGATAATAAGGTACAGGGAACTGTGTTTGTTTATGATGTTTTCCAAGTTATTGGTGTTTCTAATGTCATAATCCGTCAAGGACAGACAGAAATGGGAGTTAGTGGTACAGTTTTGCGTGGAATCCGCCATGAACGTGCATTAGGGACTGTTAACCAGCAAGTTCTGAGCTGACCTACTTTTGATGAAAATTTGACCTACTTAGGTGACCTATAAGCCTTGAAATTGGCAAAAACATGTCTTAGATCAAGGTGCACACTTAAATCATATTAAACCCTAGACCCTGTGACGTTAGTCACACTACTCATGTATTGATAAGCAAATTTTGTCATACCTGTAAGTTTCGAAATATGTTTCTGCCATCTCTTGTACATGTAATATAGAAAATGAAAGTACCGATAGCTAATGCTTCCAATACTTGCTGATTTGTCACTGAGCATGGCCCAAGTATTCAGCCCTATTTTTATGTGGTCATTGTGCATGTTGGCTCAAGGTATTTACTTATCCTCATTGTAATGATTGTAATGATGATCAGATGAGAATATCCAGATCAAATATTTCAATTATATTATCTATTTACCCAATTAGGTGGATCCAGTGAGGACGATATCGGCGGGTAAAGTTAACCTAGGAGCATTCCGTACATATCCCAAGGTGAGCATGAATCGACCAGCCTCAGATAGAACTACATATATTCTAGGGTTCTAACAACTCACACCCTATCACTGTTCAATCACTCTTTCAATGTTCAATTACCCTATTGTTGTTCAATCTCCACATCGATGTTCAATCACACTATCTAATCACCCTGTCACACAGCATGCAAAATCGCAAGCCCGATGTCTTGGGACGAGTAAAAATTACAAGCCCCTTCCCGACGTGCAATCAAATTTTTTTATTCAGCATTCAATACATTATAACTTCCCTATTGTTTTTTGTCTTGAACTGAATGCTTCCAGTCCTATCCTATTCTTTTATCGATGATATGGCCAATATATGCAAAATTTCCCTGCCACGGACATCATGGGCATCACTGGACAACCAAATTTTTTTGTAACATTAAGTTAAACCGAATCAAATCTCTTTTCCTTGGCAGTTCTTGTAAGATATCTTGAATTATGTCAGATTCCTACTTGTCTTCTCGACAGAGAGCCGTACATGTATATTCAGTGGCTGATGATCATAATGCCGGATGAATGTGTTTGTGTTTATAGGGATACAAACCGCCAGAGGAGGGTCCGTCAGAGTACCAGTCTATACCACTGAACAAGATTGAAGACTTTGGTGTCCACTGTAAACAGTAAGTCAGTCTTTGGTTACTGGAACCCTGCCCCCTCTCTGACTGTATGTTATTACCCCTCAACCAAGCTTGACCTTGTAGTTATATCATCTTGTATGTCTGTCTGTCCATATGTCTGTCTGTTTATCTTGATTTTCTCATTAACATGATGTCCAGTGTAGAGAGTACATCAGTCTATGTTTACTGGAACTCTATCTGTTTACTGGCACCCTATCTGTTTGAGTTAAGTATTGCCCCTCGGCCAAACTCAGCCTTGGCATAATGTCATCATGGTGTATGTCTGTCCGTCCGCGCAACGGTCTGTCTCCGTTTTTTTCGTTAACACCATCTCTAGAACGAATATGTCTAGACCCACCAAGCTTGACCCACAGATGTGCTCACAGAGCAGGAACCTATTGAAAATCTGTGACATAACACATTTTTGGCGGATCACCCGCACCGGGTAAAAGTTGATGCATTTGTTACCCTCCAGAACCAGGAATCCAAACTTCAAGCCTATTTGACCTATCCTATTTCCACAATGTCCTTGTAGACAAGTTTGGCCTAGGAGCTTTTCAAACTTAAATGGCACACCCTAATCCCTCTAATAATTCAATCCCCCTAGTATCAAAATTCAATCACCCTCAATTTTGCTGACAAAATTCAATCAGATGTTCGAATATATATGTTCACTATTATTTGAAATAGTGAATGATTTTTCAACGAGTTTGTCAACTTCCTGTTCTAATAAATTTGATCACCCCAAATTTTATAGTAGAAAATTTCAGTTCCTGTGATTGAATTATTAGAGAGATTACCCTATTTCTTCTAATTATTCAGACAGCAAAAGTTAAAGATGTAATCAGCCTCAAAATGGATGGATTTTGTAACCTCTCCCCTGTGCGTTTTTTTCAGCAGGGAAGATTACCAAATCATCATATGTATTATATTTGACGATAGTGGGATCGTCATATACAACGAATGCAAGAATATCTTGTCAGAGAAATTTGTAACTCTGCGCGCTTCGACGGCTTTTCTGTCTCGCCATTGAGTGTGTGTTGTACGCGGAGAGGAAAATGACGTCACTGTGTGACGTAGCGACGCTCACGAATTTGAATGCTGCACAGCTGCAGCCATGGGATAACGTCATGGCTCGTGCCCACGGTTCGGTGATGTCGCATAGCGTACGTTGGTAGAACGCACCATACGTGTATACGCTTGTTGACACGGCCGTGGAAAAATAAACGGCATGCCATGCTGTTTATTTTTAGAGATCAACTCCTTCTATTTTCTTCTGAATGGTGGAAACAAGTTTAGTTTTTTGTGGTCAAATGTGTTTCATTTTGTACCTGTTGTTACATATGTCACTTTCGCCGAGTTTGAGAGACATCAATTTCAGCCCAGATTTGAGGCTGATTACATCTTTAACTTCAGGCATCTGCAGAAAGAAATTCTGCTAACATTCTACAAATTTTACTAGCTGTCTTTTCAGTTCTTGGGATAAATAACATATCCATGCCATAGTATTTAGCCTCAGCTGACTTTCTGCTTCCATGTCTGAAAATGTTGTTAAAAAATTAGGAGAAATAGGGTACTATATACTTCATCAGTGACCTTGCTCTGTTCCTGTAATTTCAATGGATCAAAGTGCATTTGTTCTTCATTATATCGCTGAATTTAGGGGACAAAAATGTAATAAATTTGATCACACTCTAAAAACAATCATTAAAATAACAATGAGATAATTTATTATCTATATGATTTTTAACCGTTTTGTCAACTTTCTCTTCTAATAAATTTGATCTTTCTCAGATTGAATTATTAGAGGACATAGTGTAACTACATGAGGCTAACATAATTGTTTATGATTGCTGTCATTTTCCAATACATTAAAGGGAACGTAAACTCTGCGGTAAAACACCGCGGGAATTATACAAGAGTCCCGATAGATTAAAAAAATCGTGACAAATATTTTTTCTCATTTTTTCCCAATGAATGAGACAGGCGCAAACATAGAAAATACCGTGATTTGAAATTTCTTGGGGGCGCCGCCATGTTTGTTTTGGGCAGGATTTTTATCCAATGGGAAAGCGTAAAATTCAGTTGTGCCGATAATCTCCTACGTCATCGGACATTCTCTGTGTCGAGATAACATGGCCGCATATGGTCGTTTTCATGCACTCCTCCGTTCCCCGACTAACAGAGGCAATGTTATCGATTAGCTTTGATGTAGAATACAGCCTGATTCTAACAGATATTCTACGATGCCGGGCTGCTCTGCATTTGGCTGTCACAATGTACCAGGTAATCCCGACACGTCGTACTGTCATCCTCGTTCATGTTTGTAAGCTACGGTCTCGAATACTGCACCTCTGCAAATTGACGCGTTTTTACCTCCAGAGGCAGAAGAACTAGTGTTCACTGACGTCACGATTCTTCAAACATGGAGGCCTCTATGTTCGTCCAGTTTAACGAAGTTAAGACGTTTAGTACTGCTTTGAAAAAATTGTAAAAAAATATCTGATAAACGATTTGGATTCTATGAGAAAAAAGCTTTAACTGGCCATGCAAGTTTCACCAGAGTTTACGTTCCCTTTAACAGATACTACTCCCTAGATGTGTCCTATTTCAAGTCTTCTCTAGACCACAACATGTTAGAATCTCTGTGGAACAAGTACTGGGTGAATACACTGAGCTCCTCCAGTTTACTAACAGTAAGTACTTAATAGCCTTCTGTGAAGGGCAAAAAAGTAGTTGTGGTTAAACGTCAGATCTTCCATATGAAAAGAAAATGTATCTTTTGTCCACGTATATCAAGGTTTCATTATCGGAATTAACAAATATCATATAAGATGGGGAGATTTATCCTTGATTCTAGATTTTTATTTTAATTTAATGACCGATCAATTTAGTATGTCTTGACATTTCATCATTTCAGTGAAATCCACTGATATAAATAAATTGTGGCATGATTTTATTCTGGTTCATGGAGTGTTTGTTTCAGAAATGTGTCGAAATGTATCCGAGAATTTCCCATTAGAAAAAAAGGAAATTGAGCGCCATTAACCACAACTTGTTCCTTATTTATGAAATGTAATATGTATTCATTTTTCATACTACAAAAAGTTGACTTTTCGGTGTAAATTACTCTTGTTTAAATTCAGCCAGCAATCACGCTAACATTTCAAAAACTGTTTCAAAGTACTTTATTTCAGCTGTTACTGTATTTCATCTGATAAAATATGTATTTCATGACCAAATTTTCCATTTCCTTCATTGCTGACAGAGGCCTAATCAACTCCTCCACACATGGACCTCAGTTTCTTGTCCATGGACCAGAAATCCTGGCATTTGCCCCATCCAATCATTGTACTGGTAAAGTATTCCACGGCCACGGACGAAGTTCTGTGGACTCAAACCAAAGTCAGTTTGGCTTTTCCACCAAGCAATCACGAACATTGCTCTCCATGCAGCATTTGGTCAAGCAGACCATAAAAACCGGATATTGGTGAAAATCTATCCGAGTGCATGGAGCTTTGTACGCTGGTGAAGAATATTGAATAGCACAGTATTGGATGGGGCGGGCTCCAGGATTTTTGGTACACGCACACGAAATTGGCCCGGAGCACACGGAAATGGATGTATAGACAAAGAACTGAGTTTGCTAGGCCTGTGACAAGGATATGAAGGGAGACTGTGTGGTTGAACTGATCACTTTGCAGCAACAGTATCGGGTTCAACTAAATTCGGGGTTGGAAAATACCAACACATCAGACCTGTCAGAATGTTGCCCATTTACATGCCAAATAATTAAGCTAACGAATAATTACTTCACTATGTACACTGAAGGTAGTCACTGATATTTCAGTACATTTTATATCCAGAAAAACCGCTTACTGGTGTACTGCATTTTCTGTCTTTTTCCCCAGAACGCTGAATACACAACGGGTCAGATATTTGACCTGTCTGACAAACTAGAACAGTCGGAGGTACAGCTGGGCAGAGGTGGCTTTATGCTGGGCATGGACTCTCACGAGAAAAGATCAGAAGATAAATTAGCAAAAGCGGTTAAGGACGGGTAAATATTATAACTCTTGTGTGTCCGGTATAAGAAGAGTGACATAAGATTGAAGTCTTTAGACGCATCACAGATCTTGCCTGAAGCCCAGGTTGGCATCTCAGCTAGCACTAAAAGGCTTTAATTTGTACAGCTCAGACTTAAGATCTCTCAAGGACTTCCCAGGACAAGTTTTATTCGTTTTTGAGGACCTGTAAAATCTGGTAAAGCTTTGTGGGGCTTCCAGAGATTGACCTGGGGCATCGTTGTGCACACTGTCAATCATGGAAGGGAGTAGGAGTGAATACGATTTAACATCGCTTTCAACACTATTTCAGTCATATCACGACAATTCGTTCCTATTCCTGTTCCTTTTCACACCCGGAAATGGAAATAAATAAGGACCTCAGCTCCTCAGATAGCTTGTCATAAGAGGTGACTAATTGGGGGCATCCGTGGGGATTGCAGGTGTAAAATGGAATAGGACCCCAGCTGTGTGGGGTCCAGGGTGTGAGAAGAAATAGAAATCAAATGTGCTGATATGACTGGATGTGTGGCAGAATCTGGTCTCATCGAGGCCTCTATGTGAAGTTCATTTCATATTGACCTTGACCTGTTTTCATAGGTCAGTATGTGATTATCGGTTATATTTGCTTGTGAACACACTATATAAGGAGCAAATTGATTTAGGGTATATCTTTGGTACACTGCTGCATTAAGGGCCCCCAGGTGAAGTATTCTCCCGACTCACCTTGCATTTTGTTAGGCCACTGGGGTTAAAATATTAGCAGTACTACATGTATTTCTTCTAATTATTCAGACGGCAAAACTTAACTTCAGGCTACTGTGGAGAAAAATTCTGCAAACATTCCACAAATTTCCCTAGCTATCTTCGCAGTTCTTGGGATAAATAACATATCTATGCCACAGTATTTAGTCTCAGTTGACATAAAGATGGATTTTTTTTCAGCTTTTAGGTACAAAACTTCTGTTCGAAAAATTAGAAGAAATTTGGTAGTTCCATTTGCTTGTGAACATAGTCGATCTGGAGTCTATATTTGGCACAATGCTGAAGGTGGCAAATTGGCCAAAAATTCTGGCTAAAACTGTCGTACACTTGACCTAGTTTAGATCACATTTTCGCACCAAACATATTTCTTTCTCACTGTTTTTTAATAATTAGCACGTTTGTTTTTATTTTCCATATAAGCCTTGGTGATACATGCCCACAGTAGCTGACTCAAGTCATCCTGTGTCATTCCTCTGTGTGCACTGGTGCATAACGATCGGGGGAACTGGCAACTGGACTTCTCATTTGCCTTTCTTAAATGTTACCTTTTCACATGTTTTCCGACAGGTGTAAGACGACAATCGAGGCGATCCATGGCTTGATGTCTCAGGTGATGAAAGATAAATTATTTAACCAGGTCCATACTAAACCTGCCACTCAGAAGACGGAGCAATCCGGAGCAACGGCGGGGCAGTGACAACATGTTAACATATAGCTAATACAGTGCTATCCCCTCGCTCCCAGACTCTGTACACGGCTGCAGACCATGAAGGATAGACTCTGCTTGTTTCAAATACTGTTGTACGTTGGTCGATTCAGCATACATTTTGACGGTTGCTACATGTAAAGAAATATTGCGATGTAGTTCACATATATATTGTAATGGATAGGAATGTGTTACTACATGTAGGCCAAGAGGACCTTTGTCTGCTAAAGGACGTTGGCGAGAACAAGTCCAGAGGGATTATTTCGTGACGAGTCCAGAAGGGAAAGTTGAATTTCATTTTCCGGTCTATGTGAGAAAGCTATCCACTGTCTACGATTATTTGTGGTATCTGTTCTTGGTGATCAGCCGTTAGAACAGATATTTAGACAGTCAATCTTCAGCATTTTCAGCCTATGACAGACATGAGCAATTTAGTTTCCCCTTCATTCATAGATTCCTCAAAATTTGACCCAATGTTTATGTTTCTTTCTGGATATCAACCACCTTTGTAAAATTCAAGGTAATTTGATTCAACATTTGGTGAAAGCCTGCATATCAGTAGCTGACAAAATTGACAAATTGACAAAAATAATCTGCCATTCCCACATTAACACAACAACAATGGACAGACTTTGGACATCCCTCACAGTGTTGCAGTCCAGTTTCTGGCAAGAATCTGGTGATCACTGGCATGGAGGTGGTGAATTTGCTTCATTTGAACCGGTTGTTTAAAGAAAATAATTGAACGCTTTAAATACCGTCTCTCTAAAATTTTGGCAACTTTTACTTAGAAATATTCCACGGACCACATACTGTGGCTTGAAGCTGGACTGCTGGCCTATTCAGTGAAGCAATCTGTACTCCAATTTGTACTCTGTTGTTGTTGTGTACGACAGTCTCTGCATCTTCTACAAAATTGCAGAGTTTGCTTCAGCTGAATTTACTTGATTATAGATTCTGGATGAATCCTACTATCGGAACAGTTTAAGCAGGACTATTTCAGCAGAATTTATCCGAGGAATCGATCGACAAATTCTTCCCGGCAATCTGAACTGTGATCATCTGACAGTGTACATGTATTTTGGAACAGAAGAAATTAAAAAGTTTGTGCGTGTATAAATTTACTTTATTTCTTTGTTGTAAAAACATTTGCATACATGTACTGGAATGGCCCATGGGCTCCAAAAGGGCAACCAAAAAAATAACAGCATTAGCCCCTCAATGGCATTTACAAACAATATAAAATAGACTGTCTTTATAGAAATTCTGAGACCAAGGCATTGGATTCAAAAAGTTTGTACAGATAACACATTAAATATACATATTTACTACCCTGTAAAACAGTATCATATACAACATGCCTTTAAGTTAGCTTGTTGTTTACCACAGTTCTACAAGCTGCATTAAAACCAAATCGTCTGGGATCACTTTTAGGAGAAGTCGTCTGGATTCTGAGTAAGATATCACTTACCCCATGTAGATACTTCAAACAGTTGCAGGGATTTTGAAGTCTGACTGATATTCAGGGATTTTATGCAAATGAGATTTTGTGATGAGGGCTATTCCAGAAAAAAAAGGTATGGGGGGGGCGGATGGGCCAGTTTTTTACTACCCACCACCCATAGAAATGAATTTACTGCCACAACAAGGACCCACAGAATTCAATTATCTAGACATTCCACCACCCATAGAAAAAAAAAGAAAAAAAAACAATTGGCCTCCTACCATGGTCGTCGTTGTTGTTGTTGTTGTTGTTTATGGAGATCACTTCCCGGAAAAATATTCCACGGGTCCATAAAAGTTTGTATAAAAAAGTGTTTAATATTTGTATTGAAAATTCAAGGCCTTGAAAGTTAGAATTTTTTCCCGTACGTCCTTGAAAGTGCTTGAATTTTACTGTAATGGGTAAGTATGGTTGGCAGTCCAGCAAAATGGAATAAAAACTCCACCCACGATCGTTGTTTCTGTCTCCTGTTGTGTTTTCACTTTCCATCTGTCGCTCCTGTACATGCTCTGGCCTACAGTAGTACATTGCAGAGGTCTATTTATAGCGCTGTTGCCTGAGATACATGCACACGTGATCCACTGGCAGATCTGACGAGTGTAACTTCACCAGGAACGGCACGTCGGACAGCTGTTGTTTTTCAGTGACAATTTGTTTGAGGCTAATCTGTTCTGTGATATCAAAAATTGAAAACGTCTGGAAAGTGCAAATTTAACGATGAATGGCTGACTTTGGCAGATTTTAAAGACTGGATAAAAAGAGCTGACGTGAACAAGGCAGCAACTGAAGTGGAAATCGGAATAGAAATACATACGGTTTCTAATAAACCAAATTTCTTTTGCAATAAAATAACATAATTGAGGTGATTTTTGTTTACAGTATTAGTGCAGATATTTCGGTACTTCTGATCTGATTATTGGCACAAAAGTTGAATGTCGGAAGAGACGCTTACGTAAGATATCCCGAGATTATAGACCGTTTAATAAATGGAATAGGCCTACATTTATTCTACTAGATTTTCAAATGAAGCATAGATACATCTGAAACAGATCGATCCAATTTTCAGATTTAATAATTAAAACGTAAATCGTGGATTGATGCGGATCATGTTAGGCCAAAATATACTTGAATAAAACTGGGTAAACAGGTGAGTGTAACAGGTGAGTGTATGGCCAATAAATGACAGAACAGCTGCAGTCGAGACATATTTCAAGCCAACGTTCAGAGAGAGGTAAAAGGGAATTCTTTTTCAGGTTTGAAACGTTTTATTTTTTATTTTCATGACGGCCATGATCTCACTTTTACGAAGGCATAATAAATTGACGTTGTGTTAGCTGAATATATTTTGAAGTAGGACCCGTGAACAAGCGCAAGTTTCGCCCACGTGCCATGCTATCCAAGGATTGATCACGTGATGTTATTGCAACTCCGTGTGGCGGGAAAATGTTCAACCAACACGTGGCATGTTGAAACGTTCATTGTACAGACCTCCCCAATTCTATGAAAGTATTTTAATACATCTGTTAATCAAGGAACAAATGGATACAGTGAATTGTTAGAAAGGTCAAACAATTCATGTCTTTCGTTTAGCCGATATTACCGGGCGGGATGAGCTCGTTCCAGCTGGGAAGATTGTATTGTCTCAGATCAGTTGGCCCTGATATGGGCCTCAGATGAGTTGTTGTTGTTGAAATTGTAGTTTAAGGGCCGCTTCCCATTCGGATTTCGCGGCCCATCAACTCAATGTTTTATTTGAATTTCGCGGTACATTACTTGGTTTATCGAATATCTTTTCAGCGCTAATTATATATACAGATGAGTTCGCCCTGATATGGGTCTTTAAATAGTGTCAGGCGCTTGATTAATTTGCTGTTCGTTTTATTGACATAAACAGTTTGAAAAGCCCTTCCACAATATTTCGCTATGAAGAGCAATCAAGAAATTATTAGGTTTGATTCTCAATCTGAAAATGACGTAATCTGTGTTTCTTCATTAGATCGTTTATATATTTTCCCCTTTGACATCATTGGCGAAACCGGGATAGTTGGACATAGTCTTGTCGGCCGTGACAACAATTTTGCATGGTTTCAAGCATGTACTGCAGAGAAAATAAAGAAAATTTCAGAAATGTGTAAGTGACAGAATATGCTATTGTCGCGTATGTACTAATGTACGCGAATTTGTGATTTTAAATTGGCCGGGCGTCCGATGAAGCTAATCACTTTATTGTCAACCGATCATTGCGGTCAATTTACTCGAACCTAATTTAATGGTTAAAGAGCAGGAAGAATGCATTGCTCTTCAAAGAGAGAACATAATGATAGGAAATGCAAGAGGCAATGGATAATCACTAAAAACGATCAAAGATGAAGAAGTCCGCCATTTAGCTTCTCGCGTCAAAAGTTACCGTCTGAAAAAGATAATTTGAACACGTCCGTTTTCCTAAAATTGACCTGAATTGGGTACTTGAATAATCATTGTAGGACCTTGAAAAGTCATTAAATTTAATGCAAGAAAAGGCATGCGAACGCTGTTTTATTCACTGTGACTGTGCCGACCGTGTCAACTGCTTTTTTGAAGCGTAAATACTGTCCTAGGTTTTTTCGGAACACTTCGTCGCGGAGAAAACAAAGTTCTTCGTCGTTCAGAGTTGATCCATATCGTCGAAACCACTGCTTTGAAAATTATCTACGTATGCCGCCAAATTGATTGAATTTTAAAAAATTCTGACGGATTTTATATTGAATTTGATGCTCAACAGTCATGTTAGTCGAACAGACCGTCAGCAAGGTCGGAAGAAAATGGAGGCAAAACTTCGCCCGGTACTCAACGGGCACATTTGTATATATCGCCACATGCAATATACGACCAGTTTTCACATTATTTTGTACTAATACAATTTTTGAGTTTCTGGGAACAAATTTAATTCGTAAATCAAGTTATTGCTAGAAACTTTACAAAAAAACGAACAGGGGACACAACTCTGACAAGACCACATTCTTCCAAAGAGGGCGCTTTTCACGAAGGTGACTGAATGAGACGATCAGGAACTTCCAGGAAGATACGAGGGTTGCCAGCGAGAAATTACATATACAAAAGAACAGACAACACAAAATTTCGGGTAGTGTTTTAATAAATAAATGAATGAAAACAACGACCAGACATTGACACCATTGGTTTTATTTACCCACCACCCATAGAATCCATTTCTTTATTAAACCTACCACCCACAGAACTGGATTTCATTTTAACACGACCACCCATAGAAAAAAAAAGGCTTGCCATCCGCCCCCCCCATGCCTTTTTTTCTGGAATAGCCCTGAGTGAGGAGCTAACTTAATATAGCTCAGTGAATATTCTGGCGTAATTTTCTGCAAATTTATTATATTGCTTATTAATGGAATTATGCTAACTATTTAGGCTTGGTTTTGGGAAATTGTAACCATTTTTGGGAAAACGGTTACCATAGCAACAGGTTGTTATATAAATATAATAAGTAAATGTGTTGCATGGTACAGCTCCCAGAAGTCGATACTGGAATTGTGGAAGTTGATCTACTTACAAATGCAGGTTATAGCCATCAAATTGCATCTCGCTGATATGTCAGCTGTTGTGTTTGCGAGTTGATATAGTCTTGTCACAGTCATAATTCTCCCGCGTTTCACCCAGAGAAAAATTTGGTCTTTCATGCTGTAGACAACGATGAATGCGTTAACGCCAAAGTCCATCACAAATGTCCACATCTTCTGCTCATCTGTTATATATTTTTATACAATTGTCACATCTGGAAAACCAACAATTCAGTCATCTTGATTTGTGAACTGTACAATATCCTTTCCATGAGCCAGACAGATATTTTTCTGTGTGATAAATATATTGTCAAATGATTGAGACTTTAAACAACAAAGACGCATATCTTTAACGATTTATTCTAGGATCGACATTTTTGGTCCCTACATAAATTATTTTCATGAATAAACTTTTGTTCACAACAGTGTAAAAATGGTGCATACCTACCATGAAACAGCAAAATAACTGCTTATTTCTGGAGACGGAGTTAGTGATTCTTTCAACAATTGAAAGACCACAGAGCCAGAATTCTCGGATGAAACCTCTGCAGCTACAATTTACTTTCATAGTAAAAACAAATCTACTGGGGCCAGAATTAAAAATATTTTGGTAGGGCGTAACCCTAACTACCTACCAAACTACCCTGTACTCAACTTTTTATTGGTCTATCTGCTACAAAATATTTCTTTTGCTTCCTTTAAATTTCCTGCTAAAATCATAGCTATTTCCTGTAAATTTGAGTGACCTATATCAAAGAAATATATTTTCCAACCTACCTATCCAAATTTCTGACAAAGGGTCGGGTCACACCCAACAAACAAATTTTTAAGGATGACCTTGGTTGAGAACATTCATACCTAAGTATCAGATATAATCTGGTTCCATTGTTGGAAGGCTAAGCTGGACTGCCTGGATGGAAAGCTCACTAGCATGGTCTTGGAACAGAAAACCAATACACAAATGACACCAGATAATTCAAGAAAAACAACCAGATTCCAGAGTGAGTGAGTGAGTAGGATTTAACGTCGTTTTCAACATTGTTTCAGTCATATCACGACGGTGCCTACATGTGCCAGAACACGAGAGTGTCCACAGTTCCTATTATTCTGGACACCGATCAGCCCAGTCAGTACAGCACCCGGTCACCCATCCAAGTATTGACCGGGCTCAATGCTGCTTAACTTCGGTGATCTGACGAGAACCGGTGTGCCCAACGTGATGCGCCGTACCCCAGATTCCAGAAATAACACTGGACTGTCAGAACTAAATGTAAACAACTAATTCATACTATCACTTTGAACTGTACAATATTTTAAAATTGTATATGAATAAAAGCAAACATAGTTAAAACAGGAGGCTGCACCTAAAAGGTGCTTTGACCCCTCAGCACAATATGTCCAGCGAATAACAGGTTGACATAAAAATCTGCTGAATTCTGTCAAATTTATTTACCCACATATGTATTAATGTTGATTCAAGAGAATACTCAACGATTAGTATTTGCTAGTACCGGCTTCAGTCATCAATCCTGTGAAGGGATATCGATCCAAGACTAACACGAAATAAACATGACAGTGCACATGTCTGGGATACTAGGGATATTCACTGTGAGTATCAGAGCTGTCGGTCAAATAGTAACTGAGATCTAGCCCGGACAAAAGTTAGTGACGAAAAATTTCAAAGGGCCATAACTCTGTAAAGAAATGACGTAACGCGAAATAAACATGACAGTGCACATCTCTGGGATACTAGGGATATTCACTGTGAGTATCAGAGCTGTCAGTCAAATAGTAACAGATCTAGCCCGGACAAAAGTTAGTGATGCGAAATTTCAAAGGGCCATAACTCTGTAAAGAAATGACGTAACACGGAATAAACATGACAGTGCACATCTCTGGGATACTAGGGATATTCACTGTGAGTATCAGAACTGTCAGTCAAATAGTAACGGAGATCTAGCCCGGACAAAAAATTGTTGACAGACGGCCGTCCGGCCGGCCGACCAGACGTACATGCCAACGACAAGACCCTACAGCCCTATGGGCTGAGGGGTAAAAAAGATCAAGCTATTAAAACGGAGTTCTACACAACCCTGTACATGTACATCAAATGCCATCAATGTGTAAATAATTTTACAATATTTGTATGTAATGCCTGCAGGGTATATAACAATTAATATTTAAATATTCCTAGTTAATTAAAAATTACACAGTAGCTAACAATAAATTTGTGCCACATTAACTGCAACAAAAACTAGAGTTTATTGAACACCAATGCCCCCCTCCTTACCAGCTGCCTCTTTATAGGCCAGTCAATAGACAAGGCTGTACACGGAGATTTCCATCTGTTAATATTGCAGTCCAGTTCCATGTCATGGATTGGTACCAAACTTAGTGTTTATCTTATCCATGGGTCAAAGAGGAACCCTATTCGTTTTGGGGTCAATGGTCAAGGTCGCTGATTGAAAATACAGTAAATCATTGAAAAGTTCAAGTTGACTGCCCTTGACCTATTTCATGAAGGTCAAACTTTAGTTCATACAATGTTTTGAAGGGTTATAGTTAGGCATGCGCAGGCAAATACTGAAGCACATAAGGCTCTTGTTTATATGTGTATACAACATCTGCATAAAATACATACATTGTACAACTTCTGATCATTATATCAAATGTTTATCAACATCAAATTGTCAACTCATTAGTGGGAACATGCCTACACAATTCCAAATTCATAACTTCTACGGTTTATTTTGTATTCCGCTGACGAGAATACTGGAAGCTAGAAGGAAATGGGCAAAGTTCCAAATCCTGGTAATTATGAAAAAAATCAATCTATAAAAGCAGTTAATCAAATGGCCGACTCTTTAGAGTGAACATCCCCAAAAATATTTGTATCCATAGCATAAACTGTTTAGGTTGTATTCCGATCATGAGAACACTCTAGCTGGAGGAAAACGGGCAAAAAAAAAAGTCCAACTCCTGGTAATTACATACAAAAAATCGCCTTTTTGCGGACTTCCTTTTCTGAAATCAGTCAGGATTGAGATACCAACTTTCGGAGTACTTTTGTAGGAGAAGACAAAATACTTCAAATAAAACCAAAAGACATAAACTGGCTGATAGTTCCTACATTAACCCATGAAGAAATTAAAATTGAAATTTCACCTTTAATGCCACTTTGAATTTTTTTTTTTTTCAGTTTTATCACAATGAGGGAGGGAGGGGTGAGGTGCCTAATTGTGACAGAGCATTCCTAAGGCTGCCGTCTTAAACTTCAGTCTCACTGAAGTGTCTTGCTGTAGATAGACAGGACACCCCTTCCAGTCACATAATACTGACACTGAGCGAGACAGCCCTTGTTATATCCTCTTAATGCTATGCGTAAGCGAGGAAGCAACAAGTTCCATTTCTCAAGTCTTTGGAATGATCTGCTGGGTGCCAATAATCCTGGGTTGAATTATTACAAGAGCATTTACAGCACCTATTCAACATGAGTGACATCAATGGACAGACAAATGACATTTTGCCATATTTCAGTGACATAACCAGCTTCTGCTGGGGTGCTCAAAGTGGAAATTAATATTCAAGGGTTGTCTTTTAACAGTTTAAATGTCACAGAAACATTTCCCTCCTCTACATTATCCACATCGCCGATGTCAGTGACGTCGGTTGTAACGGCTTTCTCTGGAACCTTTGTGATCAAGAAATTCCTTGCAGAGCTGGCATCGCTGGACTTTCTCAATTTCACTTTCGGAATGTGTAGTTTTAACTTTTTCTTACTGATACCCGGTTCCTCCTCCAAGTCAGATGTCGCTTTCGTTCTTCGTTTCAGGAACTTGTGAGTCACATGATGAAAGTCAAAACTGAACTTTTGTCCGACATTGTGAACTGTTTTGTAGACTGTCGCTGGTGTTCCAGATTGGCTAGGCCGACATCTCACAGTGTAATAGACTTCTGGCGACCCAGGACTCCCCTCACTCTGATACCACAGTTCCTCCACATCGTTTTCTACACTCTGTTCAAAATATAAACAAGAAGCCATGATAATTTAATTAAGGTGTTAATGAACCGAGTGTTGTTGTTACAGAGTATGCGTGAAGAAAATGAAATTGTTTGTGCAGTGCATTTGGTTCCTGGACCTTTCTGAATGTTAAAAGTGATCGTAAACCCTCCAGTAAAGTTTCCATCAAATGAAAGACCATTGCAAACAGTGTGGGAATTTATTTTTTTTCACGATTTTATTACACACCGTAAACTGCAAATAAAGCATGGTATTCTATGGTCGTGACTCGTCTGTTGCAATCATATTTAGGTCCAGTGACGTCACACTGCCTTGATACATATATTTCAAACTTTGTATGCACTTTCCAATGCTTGATTCAAGCTTAAGGTGTGTATACTTTGAGTTTCAACACAGATTCACTGTTCCAATGTGCATGTTTCACCAAAATCTGGGAGATGGTAACTCAATAGTGTCAATTCAATTTGAATCTTGCCCGAATTTAATTTCCCGGATTTTAGTGAAACATGCACATTGAAACAGTGAGTCTGTGTTGAAACTCAAAGTATACACACCTTAAGCTTGAATCAAGCACTGGAAAGTGCATACAAAGTTTGAAATATATGTATCAAGGCAGTGTGATGTCACTGGATCTAGATATGATTGCAACAGACCACCATAGAATACCATGCTTTATTTGCAGTTTACTCTGTGTAATAAAATCGTAAAAAATTGCAATAAATATTTTCCGACACTGTTCGCAATGGTCTTTCATTTGATGGATACTTTACATGAGGGTGTACGATCACTTCAAATATTGAGAGAGCAAGCATGTAAACACAACAATGAAGAGAAAACTTGACGATTAGTCTGTATCACTTTTGGTCAATCCAAATTAAACGCAATATGAAATAAGCTTCTGCAACATGGCAGTGTGACTAACGTCACACGACCTACGAAGTAGGGTAGGCATCAGGACTCCGACTCCCACTGAGCTCTTGGAAATCCCGCCCCAAGTTGAAATCCTGCCTATATTAAGATGGGCACGGCCCAAGTCAGAATCACCAGTGATTTTCATCAAAAATCACCAGAAATATTCATCAAAAGTAGGTCAGCTCAGAACTTGCTGGTAACAGTCCCCTAATGCACCTTCATGCAAAAAAAATCAAGATTCTAATGTCAACGGTTCTCCTTATTTTGCGAACGAAAGGATTCGGATGGACTCACTCACTCACTGACTGACTGACTACCGGACAATTTGCAGATGGTAGCCTACTTCGTAGGAAATACAGAATAAGAAAAGTTACCATACAAATATTGGTAGAGGACAGTTCATTTTTAGCTGAATAGTTGTAAATAAATTTTAAGCAATTTCCCAAATTTAACTTTGTTCACATCTATATGAAAATAAATTCGAGAAATCGTTTAAAATTTATTTTCAACTATTCGGCTAAAAATGAGGGTAGTGTAAGCTTGTGGAATATATAGGGTATGGGGTTGGGCGAGGCTTAGTTTAGGAGATAGACAGAGGGTCTTGGCGCCTCGGGGGTGGGGAAATTCTCTCGAGGGTACTGGTGAGTGTGCTTACAGAGGACATGGAAAGCTCCCTGCACATGCAACAACAACACTGACAACTGCATGCCACCATCTGTCAGTCTGAGGAACCACAAGGTCAGAAATTCATTTTAATTCAGGAAATTGATCATAGGCACAGTGTAAACCCAAACTTTAGGACTCAGTTTTAACTAGAGCATAGTCTGAGGGATGCACACATTTGATCAAAATGATCATTAAGTCTGCTTACACGATACCCCCCGTAAGGGCATAGATACATGGGGGTGGTTAACGTTTCACAAGTAAGCTGAATGGGATTGTGGCAGTGGAAATCATCAGTAAGCATGCTTACAAGATACCCCCCGGATGCACATTTGATAGAAATTGACGAGTATTTGTAGAGGAATATAAGTATACATGTTATGAGTGGCGGAACAGTATGTAACTAGTTGACAATGAGACCTCGCTCGGTTGGAGTCCGGTTAACGGATTGTCTATGCATGTGTCGTGACGATACTCAGATGAGTTTAATGGATTGTTCAGAAAATTGATGTTAATAATGATTGTCGAGAATGGGGTTATGCAGGCATATTGTGTTTTACCTAACTGTTGTTACCACTAGAACCGTGTAGACTTGAAATGGGCTGTTGCAACAGATAGGCGAATTACTGTCATCTGGATAACCACATTGAAGAGGAAAAGGAAGTAAATGGGAAGTGAAATATTAAACTTACTACCTGTAGACGCATATGCAACATCCTGAGCTAGATCTCATGGTATGGCAGCTACATACAAAATTTGAGAAGAATCTAATCAGCCGTTGTCAAGTTATGCTCCAGAAATGGAATGTTACGGACCAACTGAGAAAATTCTGCCCATAGGTGGCGCCACCTGTAGACGCACATGCGCCAAACGCAATCCCAAGCGAGGTCTCATGGTAAGGTAGCTACATACCAAATCTGAGAGGAATCCAATTAGCTGTTGTCAAGTTATGCTCCGGAAACGAAATGTTACGGACCGACAAGAAAAAGTTTTAACCCTAGGTGGCGCCACCTGTATATGCACATGCGCCAAACGCAATCCCAAGCGAGGTCTCATGGTAAGGTAGCTACATACCAAATTTGAGAGGAATCCAAGTAGCGGTTAAGTTATGCTCCGGAAACGAAATGTTACGAACTGACTTGAGAAACTTTTGACCCTAGGTGGCGCCACCTGTAGACGCACATGCGCCAAACGCAATCCCAAGCGAGGTCTCATGGTATGGCAGCTGCATACCAAATTTGAAAGGAATCCAAGTAGCCGTTGTCAAGTTATGCGCCAGAAATGGAATGTTACGGACCAACTGAGAAAATTCTGCCCATAGGTGGCGCCACCTGTAGACGCACATGCGCCAAACGCAATCCCAAGCAAGGTCTCATGGTAAGGTAGCTACATACCAAATCTGAGAGGAGAGAGGAATCCAATTAGCTGTTGTCAAGTTATGCTCCGGAAACGAAATGTTACGGACCGACAAGAAAAAGTTTTGACCCTAGGTGGCGCCACCTGTAGATGCACATGCGCCAAACGCAATCCCAAGCGAGGTCTCATGGTAAGGTAGCTACATACCAAATTTGAGAGGAATCGAAGTAGCGGTTGTTAAGTTATGCTCCGGAAACGAAATGTTACGAACCGACTTGAGAAACTTTTGACCCTAGGTGGCGCCACCTGTAGACGCACATGCGCCAAACGCAATCCCAAGCGAGGTCTCATGGTATGGCAGCTGCATACCAAATTTGAAAGGAATCCAAGCAGCGGTTGTCAAGTTATGCTCCGGAAACGAAATGTTACGGACTGACAGGAGAAACTTTTGACCATAGGTGGCGCCACCTGTAGACGCACATGCGCCAAACGCAATCCCAAGCGAGGTCTCATGATAAGGTAGCTACATACCAAATTTGAGAGGAATCCAAGTAGCGGTTGTCAAGTTATGCTCCGGAAACGAAATGTTATGGACGGACGTACGGACAGACGTACGGACGGACGGACAAGCTGAAACCAGTATACGCCCCCTACACTACGTGTCGGGGGGTATAATTAATATAGTAAGCTAAATGTGTGGACACAAATACATGTACATGTATGTAAGCCTGGGGGTAAATCATATGATGTGGAATAGAATTTGATAGCAAAATTGAAGGAAATGGTGTCCTTCATTTAAGGCGACACGAAATTCAAAACTAACTGGGTTCGGTACTGCAGGGGGAATTTCATATCGTACTTCTGAGGTAAAATAATGGTGCTACAGCGTTGGGGACATCCTCCCGAGGGTGGTGCATGGGTTGAATAAGTATAATGTAAGCTCCCGAATATATGAGGATTGGGGAGAGGGGGGGGGGGGTCGGGTAGAGCTTCGTTCAGGAGACCGGGTGAGGCCGAGAAGCAAATCTTTAGGACATCTATATATCCTTATATTGAGCTTTCCGCAGCTGAAGCTATGAGCTCAATAAAAATCAGACATGATGAAATCGATTCATTTGACCAAAAATATAGGAATTGTAGGAGTTTTCAACACAATACAGAGAAAAATAACGGTTGTCAAAAATGTAGGAAAATATAGGAAATATAGAAGCACTGGACCCCTGCCGAGAGGTTTTATCTCCAACAATGTCCCAGTAAGTCACCCCCAATCTCCTCCCCCCCCCCCCACCCAAATTCCTGATAGTGTTGAGTTACTGTAATAGATTTACCTGTGGTGAATCACAACCTAGTCTTTTAAGTACATTGGTCACAGTCTTGTCGTGCTCAATATCCTGTAAAACAACCAATAATAAATATCAAGTCCACAGTTGCATGTTAAAGGGTAGAAATGATTAACTAAATTCATGAATAACTGAAATAAACTTATGTAAGGGTTAATATTTGTACTACTGTGTCTGCCCTGACTGACATTACGTAATGTTCACAAATGAAATAGACTGTAGTCACTGCACGAGGAGTGGGACGTCTATAGAACACATCTGCAGACAATCTTTTTTTGTTTTTGTCTAACTCCTCGTTCCCAGTTTGGTGTAATCAGCTGTTCGTTCACTTTGTTTAATTAACTCTGAAGAGTTACAGCCAGTTGCGGTCCTCATGTTCTAGTCAGTTATGTCACATTTATTATGATCTTCTGGTATGTTGTTCTTGAACCAAATTCTTCACACTTGCTTCATGTAATTATATGGAATAATTGATAATAGGACAGATTTATTGCAATTATTGAGTCACAAACAATTCTGATTATTACTGAATGTTATTCGATGCTCGTATAGTCCGAGTTACCTCAGAATATTGCCTCTATCGAAATTATAGGACTTGTATATACGCTAGTGAAGGGGTGCATGTAGGACGGCTGCAGCAAACTCCTGTTGTTCGTTCCATCACTTCCGGTTTAGTGAAATCAGTTGTGCGCAGTTCGCAATCACTCATGATTTTGGCTGAAATATCTCACTGAAGTGTTTCAGAGCCAGTGGCTGCCCTTATCAATGTTTGTGCCAGACGACAATATGGTTACTAACCGAAGGGTTATGCGTGTTATAACGATGGACTAATGTTAACCAACAAATAAACAAGTCAAAATTCAGTGAAACCCAGTGTTGGACTATTTTATTGGGCAAGAACCTGCCGTCACAATTGGCGTCGCCGACAGGATCATATAGTAGAAAGGTAGTAACAAGAAGGCAGGAGAATGGCTGACCACGACAACCCCGGCAATGGGCCTGGTCCAGAACATCAGCAGGTAGAACAGGTCCCTGAGATAACAGTTCAGCTGAACGAACTAAAATTGAAGCTGGAACAACAAGCGGAACAAATTCACAGTCAGGGTGATCAGTTGGCAAGACCTTTACCAACTGTGTATGTTCCACGTGACCGGAAAGTCTCCCCGTTTTCTGGTTTTTCTGAAAAAGATGGTCTGATTCTCGAGGAGTGGATCGAACAAATTCGTAGTGCTTTTCGTACATGGCATATGCCACAGCCAGACCAGGCAGATGCTATACTGGACTATCTGACAGGAGAGGCCAGAAAGACTGTAAAATTGATGACTACTGCGGACAGGCAGAACATTGATAAGATTATTGACACTCTTCGAGAGGTTTATGGTGACAAAGTTCCCATCAATACGCGGCTGCGCGAGTTCTATGAACGGCAACAGAAGCAGCAAGAATCTGTCCGCAGCTACGCCTATGCCCTCCAAGAGAAACTACAGGAGATTGGTCGACGGGAACGAAGCAGGGTACCGGACCATGCACTGGCATTGAAGGAACAATTTGTGACTGGGTTAAAGGATCCCTCTGTGAGGCGTGAGTGTAAGATGAAACTATTTTTGCCTGATATAAGTTTCCCTGACCTCATGCAGTTTGCCATCCTTTGGTCTGAGGAAGAGAGCCAATCAGTTCCGGCCCCAACTTCACAGGGCAGAGGTTGCGTGACCGCACAAGTGTCTACACAACTGGACAAGACGTGTGATGACACAACCGAAGTATTAAAGCGTCTAGCTGATGCACAGGAGCAGATTCTGGCCCTGCTAGCGGCAAATGCTGAGGCCAAGAGGAGTGAGAAATTCCGTAAGAAGCCAGCTCGTGATCAGCAGGGGCGGATTCTCTGTTACGGATATGGGGATCCGGGACACATCCGGAAATTTGTGAAAAAATGCAACGTCCAACGTCTGTGAGCACATCTACCCACGAGGGTTTTTAGGTGGCTCCGCTGTTGTCGGGAGTCGAACAGCGGAGACCCCATCTCAGGAAGGCTCCAGTGGCAGTGACTTGGACTTCTTTGGAAGAACTGTAGGAGAATGTCTGCGCGTGGATTTGGAGATTGGTGGAGTTAAGGCCACGGGTCTGATTGACACTGGCTCAGAAGTGACCACCATAAGCGAGACATTTTTCAGAGAGAACTTTCATGGATATGTGCCGATTGATATCGGCTTGCGTCTTACTGCGGCCAACGGCCTGGAGATTCCGTATTTGGGGTGTATCGAGATAGATGTCAAAGTTTTCTCCAGAGAACTGAAGGGACTTGGGATATTGATAGTTAAGGACAATCCTGTACAATGTATTACACACTGTATTTTGGGGATGAATGCATTGAAGAAATGTGGGGGTTTGGTACTTAGTCAGTTGGCTAAGGAGGCTAACAAGCCAACTGTAAATGAAAAAAAAGTATCTGCTGTAGTAAACAGGGTAGCTAGAAATAGTCAGCTGCAAAATAGTTTTGTTAAACCTAGTGGCAAAATAGGGTTTGTGAAATTAGCCAGTAGGGGGACAGTTACTGTTCCCAGTAAAAGTGAAATTATTGTCAATGGTCGTTGCCGAGCTGGGCCATGTGGTACTGATTGTGAGGCCCTAGTGGAGCCCACAGATGGAACGCATCTACCACCTGATTTGCTAGTGGCTCGAGTTTGTGCAAAAGTGAGTGGGGGCCTTGTCCCCATTCGTTTGATGAATCTAAGTGAGAAAACATTGAGACTGCGACCGAGAACTCGACTTGCTGAAGTCCACTGTGTTGAAGATGTGGAACATCCAGAATTAAAGGTGACTTTATCGGAAAGGGCCATAGAGGTAGATCTCCTGGAAATGTCGGATGATACTCCGACCTTACAGAACACTACAGACCTGGGAAGAGGAGATAGGGCAAATGAGAATTCCATTCCTGTTAACCTGAATGGTTCACAGCTGAGTGAGAACCAGCGAGAGAGACTTGATAACCTACTACAGAAACATAGAGATGTGTTCTCTCAGAGTTCAAATGACTTCGGCTACTGCACCACAGTGTCACATAAAATTGAAACCAACAACGCTGCTCCAATCAAACAACGGCATCGTAGGTTGTCCCCTCCTGTGTTCCAAGAGCTTAAGAAGCATATCACCGACCTCGTAGGCCAGGGAATTTTAAAGAGCAGTACCAGCCCATGGTCATCTCCTGCTGTGATCGTGCGGAAAAAAGATGGTGGCATCCGATTTTGCTGCGATTACAGAAGATTGAACAAAATCACGCAGAAGGACACCTTCCCACTCCCTCATATAGAGGAATCCCTTGACGCATTGGGCAAAGCACAACTGTTCTCATCGTTGGATTTGACATCTGGCTACTTCCACGTTCAAATGGATCCTGAGGACCAGAAGAAAACCGCAGTGACAACACCCATTGGTCTCTTCGAATGGACCCGTATGCCTTTCGGGCTGTGCAATGGCCCCGCCACGTTCCAGCGGCTGATGGAGAGTTGCCTTGGAGACCTGAAATGGGAGACATTGCTAATATACCTGGACGATATCCTGGTGTACAGTCCGGACTTTGAGAGTCACCTAGTTCGCTTGGACCAAGTTTTTACAAGACTTCGTGATCACGGACTGAAACTTAAACCAGAAAAATGCTACATCCTTCAAAGTGAAGTGAGATTCCTAGGTCACATAGTTTCGTCGGAGGGCATTCAAACCGATCCTGATAAGACAAAAGTGCTGCAAGATTGGCCGACTCCGAAAAGTGCAACAGATGTCCGATGTCTGCTTGGTTTCATGGGGTATTACAGACGGTTCGTCCCCAGGTTTTCACAGATTGCTGCGCCGTTGAACCGACTGGTCGGCTCACCGAAGAAGGGAATCAAGCCTGTGCCATTCCTTTGGACAGAGGAATGCCAGTCAGCATTCGAGGAGTTGCGGGCAAGACTCAGCAATCCCCCAGTTCTTGCATATCCAGACTTTTCTCTGGACTTCATCGTCACAACTGATGCCAGTTTTTGTGGTTTGGGTGCCATACTCTCCCAGGTCCAGGATGGTAAGGAACGACCCATCGCTTATGCTAGCCGTGGCTTGCGACCGGCGGAGAGGAATGACAAAAATTACAGTTCATTCAAACTGGAACTGCTCGCACTGAAATGGGCTATTGGCGAAAAGTTCCGAGAGTTACCTCCTCCACTCCAAATTCAAGGTGTATACAGATCACAACCCGCTGCGGTACTTAGATAGTGCAAACTTGGGAGCCACTGAACAAAGATGGATTGCCCAGTTGGCTGACTATGACTTTGAAGTTCTGTACAAACCGGGCAAGAACAATGCCAATGCGGATGCCCTCTCTAGGCTCAGGAGAGAGACTACCTCCAGTGAGACGAATAAAGTGACAGTGACGGTAGCGGAAGTAAAGGCCGCATATGGCCATACAATCAGCAAAGTACACATCCTGACGATGGTTTCACTGACGATAAGTGTGTCTTGAGTACCACCACACAGCCTGTAGTTGGAGGTTCAACACCAGGATTCTCAAAGGACTACATTGCTAGACAGCAGGAAATTGACGAGGTTGTGGGCAGAGCCTTGTTCTATGTAAGGCGCCAACGGAAACCTTCCAGGAAGGAACGGGAAAGTGAATTACGGGACGTGGTGGAACTTTTGAGAAGCTGGGACAAACTTAAGATGGATGGTTCCATCTTGTACAGGATAGTCCAAGACCCTAAGGACGGTGCTGAGTACTGGCAAATGGTCTTACCGAAGTCTCTTCAGATGCTGGCCTACCAAGCCAAACATGACCATGCTGGTCATTTCAGTGACAGGCGGACATTGGAGAGTCTCCGGCGATGTTACTACTGGCCCAATATGACCCAGGATGTTACGCAATGGGTGAAGTCCTGCAAGAGGTGTGCATTGGCTAGAGATAGCCTTCCGCCACATCATACTCCGCATACTCCATATAGTGTGTCTGAAGTTTAATGCTCCCTTAGAAGCTGTTGCCATTGACTTCACGGTTTTGGAGAAAACCACAGATGGGTATGAAAATGTTCTGGCTGTAACAGATATGTTCACAAGATTCTGTGTTACAGTGGCTACCAAGGACCAAACTGCAAGAACAACAGCAGATGCTCTGATGAAACATTGGTTCAGCTCTTTTGGATGCCCAGCCCGTATACATGCAGATCAAGGGCGAAACTTCGAGTCGGCGCTGATTGCGGATCTGTGTTCATGTTATGGGATTGACACGAGTCGGACCACCGCCTGGCACCCCCAAGGAAATGGGTGTTGTGAGAGGTGGAATCGTACGATGCACGAAATGCTAAGAACCCTTCCCATTGAGAAGAAAAAGAGATATCTGCCAGAACTCACTCTCGCATACAACAGCCATAAGCACGCGTCTACAGGATATCCACCCTTCTACCTGCTGATGGGCAGAGACGCGAGGCTACCTATGGATATCACACTACCGTCTGAGCAGGAACCTGATGTTAGCAACATGGATGAGTGGGTGTTTGACCACCACAAACGCCTCAAGTTGGCTTGCGATGTAGCAAAGGAGACATCTCTTCAAGCAGGTGCTGCTCGCAAGAGGATATATGATCGTGTCGCACCTGGTGCTCTCATTAAGCCAGGAGACCGGGTGCTACTCCGTAACCACAAGCCAAAAGCGCGCAACAAGATACAGGATCGTTGGGAGGCTACACCTTACTTGGTAGTTGAGCAAACCAATTCTGAATTACCAGTGTACAAGATCAAACCGGAGGTTGGCAGAGGAGCAACTAAAGTTGTCCATAGAGATCAACTCAAGCCTTGTACATTTCCTATGACAGACAAGAGTGAACGTAACAAAAGGCGGAAACAGAATGGTACAGGCACTGTTACAGAGAACACTGAATTGAATGACATTGGCGAGTCTGCAACGCGGTGGTATGTTCCCGTGTATCCGTTGGATAGTGCGCAGGGTTAGATCTAGGGTCTCACAGCGTCCGTGAAACGGACACAGGTACAAAATCAAATGAATTAAAAATGAATATGTTTTTGCAAAATATCAAATGATTTTTTTCAAAAATCAAATGATGTTTTTTTACGATGTTTGAAAGCCGTAAACCTGGACGAGTGTGTGTCAACTCGCGTTAGACAACTTATGGCAAGGGAGACAACTATGCATCTATCCGTTGATAAGCTTGGCCACTAGGGGCGCGATAGTTTTCATTCTCCAGGCAGAGGTCTATACTATGAATGAAGTCGGAAATATGTACGT
This sequence comes from Hanleya hanleyi, assembly GCA_036873755.1. Lineage (NCBI taxonomy): Eukaryota > Metazoa > Mollusca > Polyplacophora > Lepidopleurida > Hanleyidae > Hanleya > Hanleya hanleyi. The sequence goes on along the minus strand of JAVTVY010030103.1, from coordinate 6,696 downwards.
CTGTGAGTGTCTGGAGAGCTAGGCAGCGCACGTGCGTTCTCGCGTTGTATCTGCAATGACAAGCCGTCATGGCGGGACAGAAAGGTCGGTCTGGGGGAAATACGAAGGGTAGCGGCCGCACAAGAGGATGCGGTGTATTGGCTGGACATTTGAAAAAAATAATAAAGGAAGATGAAGGGTCTGACTGCCACAAAGTCGACGTTCTCTTTGCTCGATGCTGTGCTGCCGGTATTGAAAACACAGGTCAAGCAGATGTTGAACACGACATGGAAAATGATGCAGGCATCGAAGCTGGGACAAATTATGTTCAACCCGTTTAGGCAGTCGAGGTGGGAAGAGAATTAGCTTCGAATGATATACAGCATGGTATAAAAATACTGTACAGAGGAATCTATTCAATAGAAATTTTGAAAGCAGCAGCTGTACATAATTTTAAAAGCAGATGATCAAATTAAACAAGAAGTAAAATGTGCATGATATGCTTGTCTGATCGACAAGACATGTGCAGCCAGGAATCGGTTAGAATGCTTCTAAGAGCATCAAGGGTCCCAGAGTTTCTCGGCGCCTAGGCGGCCCCTGAGCCCTAGTCTAATCAGCAAAAAGGTTAGTTGTTATTAGTTTAGTCAAAGTTGACATCATGGTATAGTATCAATCTGACAGCACGTGGAGTAAATGATCTGGAAATTCATGCAGCATGTCCCTGCTCAACTTTGTCATTTTGAAACACAAGCAAGATCAGCCTGAATATGGTGAAAATTTTGAAAAAAAAGAAGTAAATTGTTCATTATCTACAGGTATCTGACAAGACATTTAAATAGCCAGAAATGGGCTCGAATGCTCCTGAGAGCATCTAAGACCCCAGAGCTTCCAGGGGCCTAGGCGGCCCCTGGACCCCGGCCTGTACGCTACGCCTCGCTGCGCTCGGCATTATTTTTTTCAAATAAGGACACTACTTCAAATTCCTGGATATAACCCTGGTGCGGATGCAGAATCGACTGTGGTTGGTGATTCTTCAGCTGTGGTACCGTTACCAAATGTACCTTCTCTGAATGTGGAAGCACCAACAGAACAATCAATTCGTCATCCGGACGGTGACGACTCACCTGTGCAGCCATCCCGACGATCGACTAGGTCAAACCGAGGTAAACCTCCGGAACGTCTCACGTATGCCATAACTGTGGACAATAGTGACCACCAAGACAAAACAACGATAGGCACGGCTACTGACTGGCTGATGTCCTGGTGGTGAGGAACTTATTTTCATCATTGGGGACAATGACTTCATAAGTGGGGGCGAATGTAAGGGTTAATATTTGTACTACTGTGTCTGCCCTGACTGACATTACGTAATGTTCACAAATGAAATAGACTGTAGTCACTGCACGAGGAGTGGGACGTCTATAGAACACATCTGCAGACAATCTTTTTTGTTTTTGTCTAACTCCTCGTTCCCAGTTTGGTGTAATCAGCTGTTCGTTCACTTTGTTTAATTAACTCTGAAGAGTTACAGCCAGTTGCGGTCCTCATGTTCTAGTCAGTTATGTCACATTTATTATGACCTTCTGGTATGTTGTTCTTGAACCAAATTCTTCACACTTGCTTCATGTAATTATATGGAATAGTTGATAATAGGACAGATTTATTGCAATTATTGAGTCACAAACAATTCTGATTATTACTGAATGTTATTCGATGCTCGTATAGTCCGAGTTACCTCGGAATATTGCCTCTATCAAAATTATAGGACTTGTATATACGCTAGTGAAGGGGCGCATGTAGGACGGCTGCAGAAAACTCCTGTTGTTCGTTCAATCACTTCCGGTTTAGTGAAATCAGTTGTGCGCAGTTCGCAGTCACTCATGATTTTGGCTGAAATATCTCACTGAAGTGTTTCACAGCCAGTGGCTGCCCTTATCAATGTTTGTGCCAGACGACAATACGGTTACTACCCGAAGGGTTACGCGTGTTATAACGACGGACTAATGTTAACCAACAAATAAACAAGTCAAAATTCAGTGAAACCCAGTGTTGGACTATTTTATTGGGCAAGAACCTGCCGTCACACTTACATCGAAGGAAAAGACGCTGTGTTATGCCAAGACATTTCATTAGTTGCGCGATCTTACCAACAGATATAGCACCTCTCAAACGTTGGTGCATAATAGGGTATGCTCATTCTCTGTATTGATCTGAGGGTGTGTTTATGCATTTAGACAAAAAATGCTGTTTAGTATGTGGTAAGCAGCACAATATATTAGTACTGACTTCCGAGCTCCATTATATTGTCCAGTCGTGCACATCTGAGGTTTTTTTGGTGCTTCCGAAGTATCTAGTCGAACGTTCCTGTAGAGCACTGACAACATGGTGAAGCGTCCTATGTACCGCCATTTTGTTATTGTCTGCATGCAGTCCAAATTATGCTGTGGGTATCAATTTTGCTGTAATCTCTTCCACCCCCCACTGTCCCGATGTATTGTGGTGTGTTGTAGTGTGTTGCCATATAGCTGCCAGGAGATGGAACTATAATTGTGACTTTGTGATGCATTATTCAGCCAGTCTATGGCATTTTTCAACGATGACGAAGGCCATGTAATGATATTCTGGTAATATTATGGTAAACTGTGTATTTCCTGTTGACCGCCATTAATCAAACTACTGTGAGGGTATTTTTCATCCTTCCTATTGGAGATTGAAAACTCGAATCCTCCTGCTCAAATTATGGACTTGGTGTCCGTTCTTTACAAAGCCTATCGACCATTAGGGTTTACAAATGCCAATATGGGTGTTACTCGCTTCGACATAATACGTCGGCCTAATTCAGCACTAACATTTTGGTGGTACAGTTCTGTTTTGATTGTGATTGTGTGTGTCATTTTTCCAGTTTTTTAAATATTTTTTTCTTTCAAATTCTCCATTCTCCATTGTATTTGGTCAATTCAGTCTGCAATAAAGACTTATTATTATCACAAGTTTCAATGCTTAAAAGGTCAAGTATCATGTGATACAAAGTTTGAGATTGGGCTTCCAACAAAATCTACACTGAACAGATTCTATTTTTATGATAATCAATTACGGCATGCAGATAAATGCTAGTTTGATTAATCGGTGAATATTACTATTCTACAAAGAAACTTTCCATGATCACACTTTCCCCTCGATTCTTTGACCATCCAACCTACATCCACCTTGATCAGTTTGAAAAGTTTCAAGAAACTATATTTTTATTAAAATTTGGACATCCAATACGACCACTTAACAGTGAGACTACCAGTACATCAAACAAGAGCCACCAGAAGACGGTGTATTCCCCCGACCCCACCCAACCACAGTGCCAGTGGACTGGGAAGAAGGAGAACACCTGCATTTCTGTGCATAGAAAATCAGCGATGTGCAAGTGAGTGAGTGAATAGGATTTAACGTCGCTTTCAACATTATTTCAGTCATATCGTGATGAACCGACTAAGCACCACCCAGCCAAGTTGCGTTCCTGCTGCTTCAAAGAAAATAATCTTTGAAGCAACATGGAACCAGACACCGTCCATCCACCCTATAAAACACTGAGGACGGCAATCAGTGTTGCAATGTCACTGGCTTTATAACGCTTTATCATTTCTTCATTATAAAGCCAGTTGCGCACATTGCCACACCAAGAGAGAAGGTTGGTCATCACAGGGACAATCCACAGGTGTAATACCTATGGGCTGTCATAGCTCAGTCGGTAGAGAATCAGTGCGATAAGCTGGGGGTCGTGGGTTCGAATCCTGCTTACGACCAATTTATTCTTTCTCTCAAAAGAATACAAATACTGAGTTAGACTATGGTTTAACACAACCTGTAACCATTTCGGTCATCTATACGCGGTAAGACTGACCCTGGGATCGTGTGTATCCATTTCAGATTACTTTCAGCAACTGCTAGAGGGAATTTCCAGAAATCAATATCACGTGACGTCAGCCAATCAGCTAAAGTCTGCTGACGTAACCCCAACGTAACCCGCCATTTTCGAGTCATGTGATGATCTACTTGTTCAAAATTACAGATCTACCAAACCTCTTGGATGATACGAAAGTTATTCATACCTATATATTTTGTAAGCCCAGGCAATATCTGTTTCCGGGGTATGTATGAAAATCTGTAATTTATCAGAGTTTTCGAGTCTGTTCTCCGCCGGATGAAGGCCAAACAGAATCCAGTAAAACACCAGATATCGCTCCGCAATAATGGAGACACACGATTCGCAAGCCATCTTATGGATGGCGAAGTGTACACAAATGTGGTTTAACACTTACATGTATCATAGTCTGTAGTTTTGCTGTAGCCAAAGTAGAGTCTACACGAGTTAGATTCTGAAATGAAATGAAAAGAAATATACAGTATACATTGGCATAGCAAGCTCACCGTTGTTATACACCCATCACAATATGAGGCTGGACTTCCGTCTGTCCGTCCGTCCTTCCTTTAACATTTGTAAGTTGTGAGATATCTCCAGTTCCAGGTCATGGATTAATTGTGTATTCTATAACACTTGTGTCAATAACATTGTGCTAACCATGCAATTATTACATGATTTACCACAGTTATGTGAAATGTACATGTGTCAAGTGCAGGAGTTCATCAGGAGATTCCATTTCACAAGTCGGATGCGGAAAGGAACGTCTGCTTTCATACAAGTAACAATCAAATAAAACAAATAAATTACAAGATGAAATTTCCTTCTGAAGTTTAACTGTTGTTTCCATCGGGAAATTGATTAACAAAGTGACACAAATAGGCATATGTCCACGTAATTTCCCAACAACTGACTCGGCTGACAAAATCACTTCCCATGAGAGACCACATAAACTCGTCCAGTTTTTTTCAAAAAAGGGGAGAAAGGTTGTCAAAGTTTAAAATATGTTTTCAACCGTTCATTGTAATCTTTGTTAATAATCAATATGGGTAGTGCGATAAAATAGAAATAATGTTTTCATAGGCGTGCTAAATAGTTATTTTATGCACGGTTAGTGTGGGAAATTTTAGGGCGCGGGCTTTGCCCTTGCCCTAAAATATAAGCTTTCCTACACTAACTGTGCGTAAAATAACCATTTAGCACGCCTATGAAAATATTATTTCTTAATCAGTCTTTGGGTAAACCTTTACCCATGGGGCAAAGAGGATTTTAACCCTATTCATTTTTTTTTTGAGTGAGTGAATAGAATTTAATGTCGCTTTCAACAATATTTCAGCTATATCACGACGAATCAACTAAGCACCACCCAGCCCAGTTGTGTTCCTGCTACTTCAAAGAAGAAATCTTTGAAGCAGCATGAAACCAGACACCCTGGTTAGGGAGCGTTCCCAATTATGGTTTTTGCTTCGTTCGTTTAAATTACCGAAAAAAAGTCGTTCTACACCCATTGTTTTGATTTTCGTGGAAAACCATTGAAAAAACCATTCAACGCATTGGTTCGTTCGCCAGTGAACGAAGTCGTTCGTTTTACAGAAAACCAATGCGTTTTTTTCCTTCTTTGTTTGCCATCGTTCGATCGTTCGCTGGAAAACGATGGCGCAATAATACAATCACGTGATGTTCGCATTATCCAGCCTGATAACACAATCTCCGTGGGCACGGAGAAAAGAATCCGTTAATTCAAAGCAGAATTCTCTGACGTTTGGAGAGGCAGTAAATTACTTTTACGTGTAACTAGATGTTGAAGTTCAGCTACATAATTAGACGACAGAAGTAATTATTGCACGTTTTTTCCCCGGCTTGAGTAGACACCCTCGCGTCAAACCCTGCATGGTTATTCGGTTCGTTCTGAAGGCTATCTCCTTGCCAATCCTCGACCGCATTATTCATTGTTATCTGAATTTGTATTATATCTAGTCTATTATGTTGATGGCTATATGTATGTGTAGTAAACAAACGCCAGCCCCGAATTCCACAAGCACCGCGATATCATTTATTGAATATCAATCTTTCCATGGTAATTCATAAGCTCCGTAATTCCTTCAACGCCCCATCCCAAAAAGAAATCTTCATTTTTGTTCATTTTTAAAATTTATTTCTTTCTCGATTAACACTTTGTAAATATAAGTTTTAGCAAGAACAATGATTTTTTTTTGACATATGACAAATAATTAAAAGCAGCATTGTGTTAGCTTTCAAATGTCCGAATCTTTATTGATGTGTGTTCATTGTGATTAATACTTTTAACTATATTTAAGGGTGCAGATTTGGGTCAAGTTTGTTTAATGCTACCGTAACTTTAACCAAATGTGATATATTTTATGTGTTGCATGTAACAGCGGTCGTATTTGAATTCTTGAAGTAAATACATTCAGAATGGCTCGTGAATTATAAGGCCCCACAAGGTCGGTTGGAACTAAGCATACGCAGTTACCGGAACCAATTTTCCAAAAATAACTTCCGAATCCGAAGTAAATTAAAATAAGAAATTTCTTACAAGGATTAATTGTATGTAATGTTCAATTATAATGGAATATCTACAGATAGTATCAATAGATAATCATAGACGTGTTGTTTTAACATAGAAATAGCAGCTTATAATTACAAAAATATCAACAGATTTAAATAAATACATGTAAATTAATATATTCTTTGTGACACTTATCATCTGATAGCAAGCTGTGGGATATAATATCCAAAAGTTCTTCAACCGTAGTAAACTCTAATCCGGACCGTATATAATACCA